>JACEFZ010022460.1:0-38962 GCA_014155875.1 Cepaea nemoralis | reverse complement strand
GAATTTATTTAAAAAAAAGGAAAAACTTTTTAAAAAAAAAATTTTTTAAAAACAAAACCTCCTGAGGCATCATGAATATATTTTTAAAAATCCCATAACGGAAACCATCTTTAGGTTATGTGGAGTTCTAGCTCCATCATATTTTTTTTAGGCCTGAGTGACAGAGAAACGGTCTTTCCTTCGCATAGCGAACGGCGAGTGCAAGTATGGAATTCACGCCCGACAGTGCTCGTGCGATTGTGTGCGTAATACCCTGCAGTGACGCCTCAGACAGCACAAAAATACTGGTTGGGTGGATCTCAAACCGTGAACACAGCCCAGACCCTGAATTAATTGTTGATTGTTTCTCAAACTGTGAACACAGCCCAGACCCTGAATTAATTGTTGAATGTTTCTCAAACCGTGAACACAGTCAATACCCTGAATTAATTGTTGATTGTTTCTCAAACTGTGGACACAGCCCAGACCCTGAATTAATTGTTGATTGTTTCTCAAACTGTGGACACAGCCCAGACCCTGAATTAATTGTTGAATGTTTCTCAAACCGTGAACACAGTCAATACCCTGAATTAATTGTTGATTGTTTCTCAAACCGTGAACACAGTCAATACCCTGAATTAATTGTTGATTGTTTCTCAAACCGTGAACACAGCCAAACCCCTGAATTAATTATTGAATGTTTCTCAAACTGTGAACACAGTCAATACCCTGAATTAATTGTTGAATGTTTCTCAAACAGCCAACACAGAGAGGAGCCAGCAACAACGAGCCGTGCCAATGGAGCCACGAATGTAGGCGTGTCTAGATGAGAAACTAGAAGCAATGAAGGGACTCACCAGGCGCCGGCATCCATCACTAGTCTATATATGTGTGCTTGGGCTGTGTATATGGGTTAGATATTCAGGTATGTTTACTTTGTTATCCCGCTCTGTCTGTCTGTCTGTCTGTCTGTCTGTCTGTCTGTCTGTCTGTCTGTCTGTCTGTCTGTCTGTCTGTCTGTCTGTCTGTCTGTCTGTCTGTCTGTCTGTCTCAGTCTATATGTCTGTCTTTGCCTGCCCGTCTCTGCCCGTTTGTCTGTCTTTGCCTGTCTATCTCTGCCTGTCTGTCTTTGCCTGTCTGTCACTGTCGCTGAAAAAAACCCCTACCTTACAGAGGTTGGTTCAAATGCCTACCAAAAAGAAGGCCCTGGGTCCCATCCCCGAAGTGTTGCTGAGTTATGGGGTGGCTCTGGGGTCGACCCAGCCGCAGACATCTAGCACCAGACAGAGTGTCGGGGAAGTACATTTTACCGGCTCAGTCACCTTCAACACAGAAGATACAAACAATATATTGCACGATTATTGCCTGGCAGATTTCACTGCATCTTGTCAGGTGTATACTGCAGAGTTATATATCATATGTAGTGAATAGCACTAATGCTGAAACACGTTAAACACTTAAGGGCAGTGTGTTGATCGTGCGAACAATCGTTGATTGTTTATCTTTAACTATTGGTCGTTAGCTATTAGTCGTTAACTATTAGTAGTTAATTATTCTTCCTTAACTATTAGTTGTTAAATACTAGACGTTTAACTATTCGTCGTAAATTAACAGTCGTTAACAATTCGTCATTAAGTATTGGTCGTTATTTATTCGTCATTAACTATTGTTCGTTAACTGATTGTCGTTAACTTTTAGTCGTGAACTATTAGTCGTTAAATATTAGTTGTTAACTATTAGTCGTTAACTTTTAGTCGTTACATTTTAGTCGTGAACTTTTTTTTAAAAGTTGCGTATCCCTTACGGGACGTTGCAGTCAACACCAGCATTTTTCAGCTGTTGTTGATGTACTAGGTTACTTTTAGTAGTTTGCCATTGCTTTCTGAACGACCGGCTTCCCATACCAGCACGTTATAACAGAACGCGACACGGTCTGCTGCACAAATCGGTCGCAGCTGAGCTTCGAACGCCTGGTACCCGGCTCACGAACCGCGTTCGCAAGCCTTTAGCCACGGAGACCGGTTATTAGTCGTCAACTATTAGTCGTTAACTTGTAGTCATGAACTATTAGTCATTATCTATTCGTCGTTAGCTTTTATTCGTTAACTATTAGTCGTTAACTATTAATCGTTAAATATTAATTGTGAACTATTAGTCATTAAACATTAGTCGTGAACTATTGGCTGTTAATTAAGCCGTTAAATATTAATCGTTAACTATCAGTCGTGAACTATTAGTCGTTAAACATTAATCGTAAAACATCAGCCGTGAACTATTAGTTGTTAAATATTAGTCGTTAACTATCAGTTTTCAAAGTATTAACCATCTCATCTTATCTCATCTCATCATGTTCCTCTTGTACCTTGCTGTGTCGAGGTGAAGTATACACAGCGGGAGAGTGCCCGCTTATGGGCTTCATGTATCGATATTCCCAAGGACTCTGTTATTCCCTGCGTCCAACGTTTACGTGGTCGGCCTCTTCCTCTGCTTCCCTCTGGTCTGTACATCATTGCTTGTTGTGGCATACTGTTAGATGGTAACCTACTTGCATGGCCAAACCATTTGATTTGCTGCCTTCTAAGTATTAATCGTCAACTATTAATCATCAACTATTAGTTGTTAAATATTAGTTCTTAGGTACTTCAATTTTAATTCACCGCAACAAAGAAGAATCCCTTCGAGCCTCACTTGCATCGGTCCGGCAATCATTTTCCGGTTTAGTGTTCAGTGGACTGCTAGACCGATCGATGGATGTTTTATTAGTTTTGGGCCCAAAACTAATAAAACATCCATCGATCGGTCTAGCAGTCCACTGAACACTAAACCGGAAAATGATTGCCGGACCGATGCAAGTGAGGCTCGAAGGGATTCTTCTTTGTTTGCGGTTGTTTGCGGTGAATTAAAATTGAAGTACCCTTAACGGTTACACGTTAGATATTCGTCCAACACTTTGTATTAGACCATTACAACATTTAATATCAAATTCCAGCAGTCTTTGGGCTAGTTGCTGTATCAGTAGGTGAATCATGGTTAAAGAATGGGTTGTGTTTTGGGATAGTATTTTATCATGTGTTCATGTTAAGTTCTGTCTGTGTTTGATGCCCATGTGTAATGTATGATAGCGTGTCGAGTACGGTCCGGAGATAAACTGATAATAACGGCGGTCTCAGGAACTTAGGGTCGTATATTGGGCTCAAGGCCTCTCTAAAATCAGGGGTTCTCAAACAGCGTGCTTCCAGGAATTCAAACATTAATATCTCCCCCGATGTGTCTCCACCTTGCCGTGGTGGGGGAGCTTGCGTGTCCCATCGACCCCATGAGCTTGCCGATGGGTGAAAACTACATATCGGAACGGCTCGTGGGATAGGGACCAGACTAAGAGAGACACAACCTGCTGCTCTGCAGGTAAGACTGAGGACAGCAGTCAAAATCAGGCAAACGATCCCTAAATCTCAGTCCGGACATAACCTCTAAGGCTCCCATCCGAGGTGTATGGCTGAACGTCTCTAAGCCATAAACTCTAGGAAGTGAGAGCCTGGCCGACACAAACCTACATCACAATTGTGATGATGTGCTGAGAACGCTACATGCTCGGCGCAGATTCGTTCGATGGCTCTTAGCTGGGGGATATGAGGTATCCCCGGATGAAAGGGCCTGACCGTTACTCGCCCACAGACGCACGGAGGTAAGGTGCTGAGCCGGCAGCACATGTAGCCTACCTCGTGAGCGAGTACAAAAAGGTGGAAAAACACCTCGGTCGCATGTCTCGCAGACGTCCGATAGTCTGTAACCACACTCATGGAGTGAGTGTAGTCAAAGGTGGAAAATTGTCTTGTTGACACGAAATGGAACGCCTGTCTTGCGAATCCATTACGTGGCAGCCCGAAGCGAAAGCTTGCTGTGTGGAAGCCGAAACAAGAGTCTCGAAACCCGAGGAAGGCTAACCTCATTAAAAAATGCCCGCCGGAAGCCGGAAGTGTCGTCCTACGGGTGGCAAACTAAAAATTGACACTACGCAATTACGTCCGAGTGAAATGTCTCGTCCGAATGTCTCTCGTGCTAGGAACAGCTCTGACTACCTAGGTTCCGAATGCCGCTCTTGTTCGGAACAGCTCTGACTAGGTAGTTTTCCGAATGTCTGTCGTGCCTGGAACAGCTCTGACGGGCACAACGACAAGCACATGTCCGAAAACTCGCTGAGTGGATACCGTCTGCAAACCTGTCTGGTTTGTGCGGGAATGGCCCGGGGCAAACGAAATGACCAATATATTGAAGTGAGGATTTAAAGCAGCCATGAGCAGGACGTGACGATTTCCCTCGGTGAGCCCAGATCCAGGGCGTTATGTGTCGGCCCTGCAACTATGGAAGCAACCTTGGATGGCGGAAAATGCTATGGACTGTCCCTGCCTTCCTTTGAGGGATGACCGTTGTCTTCGACCGTTCTAACTTGGCCAGCATGGTTGTAGATGGCACCACAAAAGTGAGAGTCTCCCAGGAATGCTACCTGGTCAAAAAAGCACGCTAAAGTCGATGTGTTGGCCTACGGGTTTCGGCCCAAGGGCGCATAACAGACACATCGCAATCACATCTGAAAAAACACTCCGGATGAACGAAAAGAAGAGAAGAAACATTAATATTGCAAATATTTTGAGCACATATTGGCTTTAGTTAGTAGAATTATGTGTGTATAAAAGCTTTCACTAGCCCATTCTTTATGTTTTCTTATATTCAACGTGGCGTTGGTGATCATGTCTGTTCACAGTATTCTGTCACGTGTACTGCCAATCATGTCTGATACCTATGGGGTACTGGTACATGATAAGACAGATGTGGTCGGGTCCCTTTGGAATCGTGCATACAGTGCAGAAGAACAGGCAGATCATCGTGGCTTGGAGAGAATGGTGCTGCTGGGAAGTGACCAAATGGTCTGTCCGACACTCCGAGGAAAGGCCAGAAGGATAAATAATCAGCCTGCTAATGGAACCATTAGTATTGAGACTCTTCGCTGGCTGTTCAAGATGAGGACGGAGCGAGTATGGGAATGTCCGGAGTCCTGTGATGTCTGTTCTTGACTCAACTCAATTAATTTCATACGTTCCTCCGCGCCATGATGTCGAACTATCCAACATCATCTCTCTTGGTCTCCACCTGCTTCTCCTCCCATCCAGCCCTCCCGCTGTGACGACATTCTCCAGCTGTCCTCTTCTCGTGACATGCCTAAAGATTGTGCATTCTCTTCGTCTGATGTAACCAGTTCTTTTTGTGGGTTAACGTCATTCAAGATATCTTCATTGCTCTTTATATCCGTCCACGGTAAACTCATCATTCTTCCATAAAACCACATCTCTAAGCTTCCACATAATTCCTCACTGGTCTTCTAGTTGTCAGTGATTGTTTCCGTGCATCACGAGTAGATCTATATAACTCCTAAGAACGTTTCCCCCAAACCTTGATTGACAAAAATAAATTGCAGAAAATCTTCTTCTTCTTGTGAAATACCGCGTGTGCTTGGATTATTCTATATTTATGTTCCTTAATACATCTTCCAACAGGAGCTGTGGCTAAGGAGTTACAATCGCAGTTCATAATACCACATACCGCGTATGAAAAACAGCTTCTGGCGATTTGGAAGCAGACCGCCTGGCGCTGGTTTTCATATAGTGGTATGAGTGCCGGTTGTTCAGAAAGCAATGGCAGATTACTGAACGTAAACTTGACAAGAGATCACAAACAGCCAAAAAAAATTCTGCAGTTGATTGCGACGCCCTGTAAAGAATATGCAACTATATTATTGGCACCTTGCCGTCTTAACAGACAACTAACTTAACCTAAATGGGTGTGTGAATCCGTCTCTTGAATTGAAGTTTCACTAAGGGAGATCTGGTTATTATTTATTTGATTATGGCAGCTAAGGTAAGAGCAACATTGTGGCTAGGCTGGGAACAGTCGAAGTCTAGGGAAAGCAAACTCGATAATATGCTTGTCGAAGTCGGATGTACTGAGCTAAAGGCTTGACGAAAGAGTACAAGGCAATTCACTTTATAATGTCGTTACGCAACACCTAGCAGTATATCCTACACCAGCAATGCAAACTCGCCCTGTAACCTACTTACAAACGGCTCTGTTTGTGTAGTCGTGTCCCATTACAACCAGGCCTCTGCGGTCTTTCAGTTACAGTGGCTTATTTATGACATATTTTTTATTAATTTATCAGCCCTCAGGACTGCAGTAACAGAGCAGTAACAACAGCAGCAGCTCTAGTAGTAGTAGTAGTAGTAGTAGTAGTAGTAGTAGTAGTAGTAGTAGTAGTAGTTGTTGTAGTAAGTAGTAGTAGCAGCAACAACATTCGTAAAGAAGCAGCAGAAACAGCAGTAGTAGTAACATCAGCAACAATAGCAGCAGAAGTAATAATAGCAGCAGCAATAGTAGCAGCAGTAACAACTACGGTAACAGCAACAATAACAGCAGTAATAGGAACAGCAGTAATTGTAACGGTAATAGCAGCAACAATAGTAGCACAGTGGCATTGATAGCACTAGTAATGGCAACATTAAAATGCTGGCTCGTGTTGTTAAACGCCGCCGTAAACATTCAACGCAAGCAGACATTATTAACGAACACACACAAATGTGCGCTCTCCTTTACCGCCACTGACAAGAGTGATTTCTCTGTCTCCTCGCCCGACTCTCTCCTTCTTGCTAGTTATTGTTTGTTTAGCACGCCAGGACTATCTGGCAACAACGAAAGCCTTTGTGATTGCTGACAACATTGCGTTGTTTGAAGAGAGTGTTATTTGTGTTGCTGGTTTGTGAGAACTGATCAATCGTCATGATCAGGGTAAAATGGCGGGGCAGGGAGTGAACAGGGGATCTGGCCAACACTCAGTACTCCGAGGAAAGGCCAGACGGACACTAACTGGATTGCTACTGGTACCGTTAGTATGGGGACTCTTCGCTTGCTGAAGGACAGAGCTCGTACGGGGATGTTACGAGTGCTGTGATGACGATTCTTGACTCAATTAAACTTAACGTAACTCAACTTACTTCAATTCAACTCAGCTCAGCTCAATTCAGTTCAACTTAACTCATCTCAGATCAACTCAGCTCAACTAAACTTAGCTCAGCTCAACTCAACTCAGCTCAACTAAACTTAATTCAGCTCAGATCAACTCAGCTCAAATCATCTCACCTCAACTAAACTCAGCTCAGTTAAGCTCAACTCACTTATCTCACCTCAGGGACGCAGAGGTGTTTCCAAGGCACCAGGGCCGAGTTATATACTGGCCAAGACCTATTGACGCGTCCTCGTCGAGCGTCCTGGGCAACATGTCCCTTCGGGGTCCTGGCTAAAGTCAGTAGGATCGCCGATTCCTCCGAAGTCGGAGAGTGTCTGCCTGTACGGCGAGGAACCACCAGTCTGCACACCAATAAGCCAGACATGGGACAACGGATATTCACGCAAAACTCAGGTCCTGTATGACATCACACTGATGTTGGACAACAGGATGCCTTCATCCGACATACAGGACTTCGCGTTGGAGCTCAAGCCAACGAACACAAGCAAGCAAGCAAGCATCTCACCTCAAACAAACTAAACTAAACTAAACTCCGCTTAATTCAACTCAACTATGTATTTATCAAAGATTCCCCCTTTAACATTGACTGCCTGGAACACGCGCGTACATTTTCAAATTCCTCTCTCGTCCTTTATTCTTTACTTTCTATTCTCCCCCATTGTTATTCCTTTTTTATTCCCTATATTTTCCTAGTGGTTAGCGGGGTAGGAGTACCGCTATTAAAGGAGATGAAAAACGCCTCCTTTCCCTGTTAGTTTACGGGACACCCATGGACAAGGTAGAGAACCAGTTTATCCCCCCACCACACCCCATCAGAGTTACGTGAAGCCATGTGAGCAGGTGGTGGATGGAGTGTGAGAAGAGCCGACAGATAGTTGTTGGTTATGGTTTGCACTCTGCTGCGATAGGCGGATGATCTCATAGGTAGAGACAATGGCTATGGCCACCGACTAGTACAGTCACTGCCCAGAAGGAAAGCAACGGCAAACTACCTTCTGGAAAACTTGGCAATAAACCTAACACCATGAAAGAAAGCATAATAAGAAAGAGATCTGGTGGTGAGACCCCAAGCCAGGCAGATCAGATAACACCGGGGAAGAGTGTGTCGCAGGGGCCAGTACTAGTAATCGTGATGACGGAGATAATTCCGACGGTGTTACCAAGGAAATCCTATGTGTCAGACTAAGAAGCAGAGTGAGACTAGGAACATCGTATGTGAGAAGTCTGCATGAAGGAAAGCTCAAGATAACATCTGATAAGATTGAAATGTTACATATTCAAATTTTAGGAATTAGTAAACATCGCTAGAAAGGCGAGGGGTGTTTTAAAAATGAAAATGGATGTCTTTTCATAAATTCTGGTAGAGACGTCGGAGACCAGAGCAGAGTGGCATTTTGTTTAGATAAAACAACAGCAAAAGCTTTAATTGGATATAACCCGATTAATGATTGAATTCTCACTATCAGACTTAGAGGCCATTCAAAAACACAACTCGCAATCATATATATGCACCTATATCAACAGCAGAGGGGGATTAAATTGATGATTTTTTATAGCATCGTAATAACATAAAAAATAATATTGCGAGATTTTAATGCAAAAGTATGTACAGGTAGAACTGAAAACACTGTCTACACTAGTCATGTGAAAACAGGATTCGGCAGATTGCACGGAATCATTGACGGTTCAGCGGACAAGACGGCGTTACCTGCTAAAGCGTTGTGGAACGTAACTGAGCACAGCAAGGCACGTACAGCGCCCTTTTCATCCACTGCACATGTAATTCATCTCCAGTCGTCTTGACTTGTCCTTGCCACTGGACTTCAGATGGACTCAGGCGAGAGAGTGAGGTCGACAAATTGCGCAACTCTTCCTTGCCTTAAACCAATTCATCGCGCAAGTCATTCTCCATCCATCAAATAGGCCTTGCCAGCCATCTTTGAACTCACAGCTCCAAACTTTCAAGCGTACTGGATAAAATGAATGGTCATCATCATACTTGATGGACGATCACCAGTTCACTGTCTCGAGAAATGTTTTCTGGATGCTCTCTAGTTTTTGCTTCTTCTCCATGTTAAATCAAAGATTTAATTAAATCAAACTCTTTGTCGGTTTTCAGTTGGTAGAACTGTATAATTTGAAAACTTCAAATGTCCGCACGCAAACGCTGAAGTTCCATTGTATTTGACTCTATGGTTAGTACGTTTTTGTCTGTTTTTGACTGTTATGGCGTGTACACAATTCGTTGTAACCTCAGCTGTAAGTGGTTTAAACCTTGATCGCTGTGTCTGATGAATTGAATGGCGTTTTTATGTTCTGTTGGTGATTATAAGAGAGGTTAACTTTTTAAGTCCAACCAACCGTCGTGTGGAATTAACCAACCAGTCTGTGCACGCGAAGTTTAAGCTCGAGATCGTTAAACCTCTCGGCCACGCTGACATCTGATTCTTCTTATGCTTCCCGGTTTCTCAATTACACAACCTGGCAATCCTGCCCACAGCACAATAGTTACAGCGTGTGTGTAATGGAGACAGTTGGACCCCGCCAGGTTTTGAAATTCTCTCCCTCCCTACCACACACATACACAAGAAACGCGCGCGTGACACACACACACACACACACACACACACACACACACACACACACACACACATATCACAGCTGGATCCAGGGTGTGGTTCACCAGCGACACGGAGCTACAAGTCGCTCGTCATAAAGCCATATCAATATAGATCAGGGATTCTTAATCTGTGTTCACTTACGACTCGTGCTGATTAGAAGAAATTGCTTGACACCCCATCACTCTATTATATAGGTCTCCTCCTCCTCCTCCTCCTCCTCCTCCTCCTCCTCCTCCTCCTTCTTCTTCTTCTTCTTCTTCTTCTTCTTCTTCTTCTTCTTCTTCTTCTTCTTCTTCTTCTTCTTCTTCTTCTTCTTCTTCTTCTTCTTCTTCTTCTTCGTTTTCAACTGCTGCTGCCTGTATCCTCCATCGAGACACAGCCCCTCACCCAACCCATGCCAAAACGTCCTATCTGTTACTACCTCCCGCAACTCCCTCCACATCCTCCCAATATTATTCATCTCTGTCTATAATTATCTACTCCAGTGTTTTCAGGTCTACTGCTATTTAGTCCGCCTTGCCAAACAAGAATGCGTCTAGTTAAATATTATCCTCAGCTTTTCTCACCGTGTCCTGTTAAGCCCCGCCGTCTTTTCTTTACCTTTTGCTTCAGTGGAATTTGTTTCCTTCTCTGTCAAAAAAAAAAATAAATATAAAAATACTGTCATTACTGCCCATATAGTACCTTTCGGTGAATGACAGCGGAGTCTTGAGCCCGGGGAATTAAGGCCGCCTGGTTAGTGCAGTCGCCGCGAACTGTGCAGGTTAGAGTTTTCGATTTGCCCCCGACAGAAACAAACTCCACACCTTACCGAGGATTCGAACCCGGATCTCCCTAAGGATAATCTGACATTGTAGCCACTCGGCCAGCCGCTCCTCGTTTCCTTCTCTGGACATTGGTGATTCTTTCATGCCATTTTAGTCCCATTATTCTGCACAGACATTAGTTAGTGAATCTTTGTAGTTTATTAGTAGGTGTTTTAGTTCTCCGTGGCGAAGTGGTCAAGCCGTTTGACTTGGGCTCCGAAGGTTGTGGTTCGATTCCGGGCCGCTTCCTTCGGTTCACGAGTGAAATTTTTCCGAGAGTCCTGTGGGTCGTGGCTAGAGCTACGGAGTTCGTGCTTTGTGCGACGCTTTCCGCGCTGCGGAAAGAGACCGAGCCATATGGGATAAAACCCGGTGCAATGAAGTCGACCCTGTCGACTTATAAGCGACTTACTTATAAGCGACGTGTTTTAGTTATGCTCTATGTTTCTGACGCATACCGATTTAACACTGGAATTAAAAGTTCTACTTTCGGTGCTTTGTTTAACATGTTATATAAACCCTTTCGGGCCATTGTTAATTGCCTAAAGAGCATACACTTGTTCCTGCAGCTAGGCGCTGTCGCCATTTGGCGGTTTGAAGTTCGAATCCCGCTGGGGCACTACCGTTTTTTTTTATTTTCAACATTCGCTCGCTTTGAACTCAAGCGTAGTCCATACACGAGCTACAACTTCTAGTGCACTGGACTGATTTTTGCTTGTGGATTAGCTTTTCCTATTACCAGTGTCCCTCGCCATTTGGCGAACCCACTCAGACTTCTGAGGTACTAGTAATTTACGTCCCCATGTCAAGGACGAGAAGTCAACATTTTAGTCCAACTGACCGGTGTAGGGGTTTAACCTCGGCATCAGAATACCGTATATTTAAGAACGAACGTTCCTTATCCATTTGTCCACGGCTGACCTACAATAGCTTTACAATGTTATGTTGTCTAGTGTCTCCTCGCCTCTACTTCATTGTTCTACTTCTATGAGTGTCAAACAATACCTGTGAATTTCATTATGTGTACTGAACCCTACTTTGAGAAACCTTGTTTTCGGCTCATATTTTTACGACACGCACGAACGTGTATTTCTCTATGTCTCCGTATAGTCTCTTTGTGTGCCGTTATCAGTGGTTACAGCCACCACTGTAATGTCGCTCTGTGTGCCTTTATTAATGGCTGCAGCCACTACAGCAACACCAACAAGTGACCCAAGTTTCGCAGAGAGTCTGGTTATCTGTGGACATTCATGTCAACAGTCCTTCATTTGTAAACCGACATCATTCGAGAGACGCCCAGCGATAAAAAAGCGTTTCCTGTTGCGTATGTTTCTGTTCGTTTGTCAAAGATAAGATTCTGTATCGTATTCAACCCCAACTGTGCCTTCATCATCATCACAATGTGTCGTGCCGATAAGCGTGGGCGGTCATGATTTGCCATGTCACACAATCAACACTCTTCTGTTGGCCTTAGTAGCACGGGGCTAGAAAGCGGGTGTTTACGCACTACAGTGGTTGCTACGCACCACACATTACAATGGATGCTATGCACCACACATTACAATGGATGCTATGCACCACACATTACAATGGATGTTATGCACCACACATTACAATGGATGCTATGCACCACACATTACAATGGATGCTATGCACCACACATTACAATGGATGCAATGCACCACACATTACAATGGATGCTATGCACCACACATTACAATGGATGCTATGCACCACGCATTACAATGGATCCTATGCACCACACATTACAATGGATGCTATGCACCACACATTACAATGGATGCTATGCACCACACATTACAATGGATGCTATGCACCACACATTACAATGGATGCTATGCACCACACATTACAATGGATGCCATGCACCACGCATTACAATGGCTGCCATGCACCACGGATTACACTGGATCCTATGCACCACGCATTACATTGGATGCAATGCACCATGCATTACAATGGATGCTATGCACCACACATTACAATGGATGCTATACACCACGCATTACAATGGATCCTATGCACCACACATTACAATGGATTATATGCACCACACATTACAATGGATGCTATGCACCACACATTACAATGGATGCTATGCACCACACATTACAATGGATGCTATGCACCACACATTACAATGGATGCTATGCACCACACATTACAATGGATGCTATGCACCACACATTACAATGGATGCTATACACAACACTTATCGGCATGGCACATATTGAGCACAACCGCAGACTCACATACCTTATCACCTTACTAATGTTTCCTCTTATTGTCGTTATTAATTTGTACACAATCTATTCTTAATCATTTCTATTCTAGACTCAGCTGATAGTTCGTGTGACAGTTCAGTGAAGGTACTGACAGCAACCATCATGGCTGCAACAGAGAATTTTACCTGGAACAAGCAGTCAGCATTGGATGGGTATGTCATTTGTTTGTTGTTGTTTTTTTTTTGTTTTGCCACGAAAGTCAAGATTTAGTCAGACATGACTGAGCTACCGTATATCAGTAGACGGTACTACCTGCTTATCATAAATGAAGTAGAAATAAAGAGAGCGGTGATAAAGGGGGTAGAAATAAAGAGAGCAGGTTTACAGGAAGTAGAAATAAAAGAGATTACTAATAACGGTAGTAAATTAAACAGAGTGAAAATAAAGGAGATAGAAATAAATTAGTAGAAATAAAGGGGTTATAAATAAATAAAGATAATCGATATAAAAAAAAATAGGAAAACAAACAGCATGATAAAGTGTGGAGAGAGAGAGAGAGAGAGAGAGAGAGAGAGAGAGAGAGAGAGAGAGAGAGAGAGAGAGAGAGAGAGAGAGAGAGAGAGAGAGAGAGAGAGAGAGAGAGTGAGAGACAGTGAGCGATCGAGAGTGAGAGAGTGTGAGAGAGAGAAAGAAAAAGAGAGAGAGAGAGTAAATGTATATATTTTTCCCCAATTGACTTGACCTCCCAGATTTACCTTACCGAAATTGGGTACCAGGTCAGGTCTGTCTCGTTTCTCTTGCACATGAACACAAGCTGCAGGAATTACCATGACAGACATTATAACAGGGCTGTGACCTGTTAGGCCTTCACATATACTAGGTAAAGAAACAGTACAGGATTCTGTTGCATGCCTTGACGCGTATAGAGCGTATATATATGTGTGTTGGCTCCATACTTGTATAGATGATTTGGCACTCAGTGGCTGATGGGGTCATTATTTGTATAGATGATTTGGTACTCAGTGGCTGATGGGGTCATTATTTGTATAGATGATTTGGTACTCAGTGGGTGATGGGGTCAATATTTGTATAGATGATTTGGTACTCAGTGGGTGATGGGGTCAATATTTGTATAGATGATTCGGCACTCAGTGGGTGATGGGGTCAATATTTGTATAGATGATTCGGCACTCAGTGGCTGATAGGTCGTTATCACGCGAGACGCCTTTATGCCCCATGATATTTACTGGTACTAGAGTAAGGTCGGGTCACCCTGGGAGCCCAAGTCAGTGTTTAAAGAAATGCCCGCTTCTATGAGGATTTGAACACACGACCTCCGGACAGACGGACAAGCATTCTGACCACTGCCCCACTACGGCTATCTCCCATGGCTGGCGGTAAAGCATTCTGGCCACTGCCCTACCAATACAATAGTATATAATATTAATATACCGGTCTCCCTGGCCTAGGTGTTAGCGCTTTCTCCGTAATCCCGTACACTCTCGTGAGTGGCGTGATGTGAGCGAGAATTGATAGCGGTTCTCGCCGCGTCGGTAACTTATGGGGTATGTGAGCCGGTCGCTCAGACAGCAGTGGCAAACTACTGAGCGTAATCTTGCCGAGTACATCAACAGCAGCTGAAAAATGCTGGTGTTGACTGCAACGTCCTATAATGGATATGCAACATTAGTTAGTCAGTTAGTCTTTCCTCTTGAGCCTAAGGCGGCGCATAGGGCAGAAGTCCTGTCTCTCCATGCCTGGCGGTTCGCTGCTACCTGTTGTAGATCTTGGATATTTACTTGGCCATTGAATGAGCCTTCTCTAATGATGGTTCTACGCAGGGTCTCTCTTGGTCTTCCCCGTTTTCTTTTCCCTACTGGTGACCATATGAGGGCTTGGTAGGGGAGTCTTGACTTGTCCATTCTGAGTACATGGCCGATGTAGTTCCAACGGCGTCTTCTTATGAAATTGGATACTGTATCTTGCTTAGTCTCTTGTCTTATTTGCGAATTGGTTCTGAAGTCTGTCCAGTGGATGTTTAGAAGTCTTCTAAGACATTTGTTCTCAAAATTGTCTAATTTTTTATCTAAAGCTACCGTTGATTTCCAACTTTCACATCCATACGTTAACACTGGAATCACACAAGAGTTGAAGATTTTAAGTTTTGTGTGTTTGCTGAGTGTCTTTGACTTCCAGATGTTTGACAGTTTATTGAAGGCACTGGATGCCAGTGCGATTCTAGATGATATTTCTGGTGTTGAGTCCCCTGTAGATGTCATTTTGCTTCCTAGGTATGTAAAGCTGTTGACTTTTTCAAGAACGTAGCTGTTCAATTTGGTGTCATCTGAACTGTTGGTAAGATCAATAGTCTTTGTTTTTGTGGTGTTAATTTGGAGACCAATTTGCCCTGAAACATTTTGGAGGTGGTTTATTTTCTCTTGGGCATCCGGGTGTGTTGAACTCAAAAGCACTATGTCGTCGGCAAAGTCCAGGTCTTCTAGAATTTTGTCAACCCAATGGATACCCATATTTGTGTTGTTTGTGCATTTGCGCATGACCCAGTCGATAGCTATTCCAAAAAGCATCGGTGATAAGACACAACCCTGTTTCACTCCTGTTTCGACTGAGAACCAGTCAGAGTTGCCTGTTTCTGTTCTTACGCAGCAACGTGTTTCTTTGTAGAAAGATTTTATGACGTTGGTATATTTGGTAGGAAAACCATAGATGTTAAGTAGATTCCAAAGTGAAGGACGGTGGATACTGTCGAAGGCTTTTTGAAAGTCGACAAAGTTGGTGATTAATTTCGACTGGAATTCTACGGAGTCTTCAATGATTATTCTGAGGGTGAAAATGTGGTCTATGCATGACCGTTTTGGTCTGAAGCCTGCTTGTTCTTCAACATTAAGAATGCAACATTCATGCAACATTAAACAATATATAATAATAATACAACAGCAATGATTACCAGAAATAATACAGCAACAATGATTACCAAAATAATATAACAGCAATGATTACTATAAATAATATAACAACCATGATTACAGAAATAATACAACAATGATTGATTACAGAAATAATATAACAATGAATGATTATAGAAATAATACAACAGTGAAGATCGAGAAATAGTTATGATTCTGGGACGCAGAGGTGTTTCCAAGGCATCAGGGCCGGGTTATATACTGGCCAAGACCTATTGACGCGTCCTCGTCGAACGTCCTTGGCAACAGGTCCCTTCGGGGTCCTGGCTAAAGTCAGTGGGATCGCCGATTCCTCCGAAGTCGGAGAGTGTTTGCCTGTACGGCGAGGATCCACCAGTCTGCACACCAATAAGCCAGACATGGGACAACGGATACTCATGCAAACCTCAGGTCCTGTATGACATCACACTGATGTTGGACAACAGGATGCCTTCATCCGACATACAGGACTTCACGCTGGAGTTCACAGCCAGCAAGCAAGCAAGCATATAACAATGAATGATTACAGAAATAATACAACTGTGAAGATCGAGAAAGAATTATGATTCTTACATGTTTTGTTAATAAATTGCTGTTTCTAATTCATTGTCCTCGTGTCTCTTGCAGGGATGGTTGTGGTAAATGGATTATTAGATCTTTATCGGACGATGGTAAAGTCAAGTTGACTTTCTCTATATTTACCCAGACAAATGCAACAGACACAAGCGATGACAACTGCATAAAAATATACGATGGTAAGGAGATGTGAATTTGGGATATATGTGGGGCCTTAGAGAGTATGCCGATTGTGAGTGTTTCTTTATTGGTTTGTTTTAAGTTGGTGGTTGGGGTGGAGAGCAGACAGATCTAACAATTTGTGTTGAGATTATAATTGGTGGTATAAGGGGACATCAGACAGATCAAATAGTTTGTGTTGTGTTTCTAGATGGGGACTGTGGGGGAGAGCAGACAGAGCAAATAATTTGTGTGTCTTATGTTTCTATTTGGTGACTGTAGAGACTTGGAGACTGCCCAAAGCTAAAAGACCAAATAATTTGTGTTGATGTTTTAGTTGATGTTACTAGGGAAGAGTAGACAGACCAAATAGTTTGTGTTGAGTTTCTAGTTGGTTGTATTAGAGGAGAGAAGACAGACCAAATACGGAGTGTATTTTTAATGACTGTGCAGTGTTTGAAAATATTGCCGGTCCAAGTTTTGTATTTACCTATAATGTTGCATGAACTTTACAGAGGGTGAATACAAAACTTGGACAGGCAATATTTACAAACACTGCACAGTCATTAAAAATACACCCAATAGTTTGTGTTGAGTTTCTAGTTGGTTGTATTAGATGAGAGCAGACAGACACTGCCATTGTTTTTAATCTGATACAATTTGAAGAATTGGGGGATGATGATGACCAACCATCCCAGTAGGCAAACAAAACATTTGTTATGAGAATTATTGTGAGTTCTCCACACGGGGTGTGCGAAACTTGGGTTCTGAATGTCTGCCATCATCTTAGAGAATTGCTGTGATGCTCTTGTGGTGATCATGGACTTGATTTTGCATCGAGATCTGAAATGGATACCAGAAATGGCTTGGGAAATAAAAGTGGTCAATGTGATGTTGTTTGTCCATCGAGAATGATGACGACCATTCATTTCATCCAGTGGGAAATCATTGATGATTCAACGGGCAAGACGGCGTTTACCTGCAAAGCGTTGTGGAACGTAATGAGCACGACAAGGCACGTAGAGCGCCCTGGTCATCCACTGCACCTGTATTCGTCTCCAGTCGTCAACGTGATATTGACCACTCCACCTACAGAGTGTCGGTTGGTCTATTAAGTTTAGGTCTAGCACCATATGTCCAATGCACCTTACGGCACGGGAAAGGCGTCTTTAATTCTACTTTTATTACAAGTACGAGGGGGGAGGGGCTTCAAATGAAAATTTTAAAAGTGTGATAGAAATTACAACTACCACGCCATTTTCTTGTAGCCAGTCAATATTGTTGTTAAGGATGTCAAGAGGGTTAAGCATGTGACATCACGGTGCAGACGAGCACGGTGACGTTATAAGGACAGATTAAAGATGGCCGCTTCACTATTGAAATGCACCAAAGCGGAGCAGCATTCTGTTATCCGTTTTGTGATCAGTGAAGGGGTGAAGCCTATAGTAATTCATCAGTGAATGAAGGTCCAGTATGGTGATGCATGCCTGTCAGTCCAAAAAGTGTATGAGTGGAGTAGGAAGTTTCAACAATTTTCAGTCTGATGAAGAGGTACAGCAGGTGGTGCATGAGTGATTAGTGATTACACACGCGACTAAGAGAATTTGAACGCAGTGGTGACTACATCGAACAAATGATGCATTTGCTCTTTACTTTTTCAGAATAAATACACACACAAAAACATTTTAGGATTGCATTTGAAGCCTTCTCGTAAATAGGTTCAGAACATATGTCCCTGTCTTAAAATACAAACATATCCTATATTCTATTCTTCAGTATTATATTTCAGCATATGAAATGGACAATAAACATTTTATGGACACACTCTGTGGAAAAGTTTCCCAGCAGGTGTACACCAGTAGAAGCAGTTCAGTTTTGCTCGTTTTCATCCCAGGTGATTCTGAGGGAAATGGAAGCTTCAGTATCATGTATAGTTCTATTTCAGGTTTGGATCTGTAAATTATTTACTCATCATCATCATCATCATCATCATCATCATCATCATCATCATCATCATCATCATCATCATCATTGTCATGGGTTAAAAATTCTCATAGTTCAGGCTGGATATCGATCCAATGTTTAACTCCAGATCTATTTTGGCTCTAGGGTAAAATGACTCTCTGCGAACATGAGTGGCATGCGCCGACATGACTGCACCATTTATAGAACAGCATCACTATGTATTCCAAGAACAACTCAACAAATGTGAGGTAGAGCGAACTGTGGTATAATTACACACAGGTGACATCAGCTAACGGCTATGAGTGTGTATGCGCATCCAAACTTGAGTCTGTCGTGCATCACACGCACTCCCGTCCTTCCATCACGACTCGTCTCCCCAACCCAGTGTTAGTGTTAGGAACCAAGCTGGCTGTCTGCTATAATACTAATGCATATATGATCATCGCCTACCTTCTCTTGTCCACTACTGGTACCCCATGTCTATCAGCCAACGTCTATGGCCCGATCATGATTAGACCCGCACGCATCAACATGCGACTCCAACGAATATCAGCGATCGTGGCGTCAGTAAAGCCTGGACTACCTTCATTCACTGGCGAGACACACACTATAGCTGCTCCCTGTAGATACCTAAGACTGGTAGCAGCATAACGGCTGGAATTCCGTGACCGGTGGTAAAACACATCCTCTGGCTTCCCAAGCTGGATCATCACTCCCCTTTGAGCCCTTACGGCGTTAGGTGACGTATTCCCATGACGTCTGAATTGCGTTCAATGTTGGTGTCACTATGTTCAACGTTTGTGACACTCTGTATCTTCTTCTTTGATGCGCTAGCTCATCAATTGAATGTTGCATCACTGTCATTTGCCATATGACAATCATCATCATCATCATCGTCATCATCATCATCAGTATGTACCCCACAACGTGGCGTTTGTGTATCTCTACAGATCTCATTTTCTGGTGTACTGGTTCTGTTGATGGTATTCATCTTTGAGTATCCATCATATTTTCTCGGAATCTGTCTCAGCAGCTCTTACCACCGAACATTTTTCTGTTGTCGTATTTTCCAATGCTTCTATTCTCATCACATGATCTAAGAAGATTGCTTGTGTCTTTCTTATAGAAGTTATTTACTAGGTAATTAATGATTATTTTGTGTCAGGTCTTGGATATGACTGAGCTACTGTATGACAACAGACAGTACTACCTGCTTTCTGTTAGCGCCGAATGTTGGGCGGCGCTTACCAAACCCGACACAACACATTGTGCCAATGGCTTTGGGCGGAGAATTGCAATTGGGTGGGTACAAGCCTTATTCTGGTGTGAGGAAATGCAACCTAAAGACTAAATGTCGTGGCAGGGCAGACCAAGCCCTAAGCCTTGGTTGGCATTTGGTCTAGGATCAAGGCTCCAACAGGCGGATTGTTAGAGTGTTGCTTTCTGATATGGCAGCTTCTGCAGCTTGTCTTGTTCCAGACGTATTGGTGTTACCTTTCCTCTGGAGTAAACTAGGCAGGCTGAGAGAAGGATCATGCTGCATGGGCAACACAAGGTCTCTACAATTCAACCAGGCTTTGTGTTATGGAGAGGTATAACTCCATCCCCGGTCTTCACCCATCTTGGACCGCCCTGGGTTGTTGTTTTATGCCTCTTTTTTTTTTTTTTGGAAGCACAGTGTAACAAACTATCGTCTGTCAAGACGACAAGGTGCCAGTCAGTCAATTATTATTATACAAATATAACATTTAATCAGTAGAACATTTATGAGAGATCTTCAGTAAGTTAAAAACTGATGTGGGGAAGCTGAAATGGTAGTTGGTAGTTTCTGAAGGTTTCTTGACCATCCAACCAACCAACCAAACAATCAACCATGTCAGCAAACTAGCCAACCATGTCAACCAATCAACCAAAAATGACCAGCCAGCCAACCAGCCAATCAACAATGTTAACCAACTAATCATGTTAATCATGTCAACCAACCAACCAACCAACCAACCAACCAACCAACCAATCAACCAATCAACAAATCAACCAACCATGTCAACCAAGTTGAGAAATAAAATGAAAATGTAAGTTGACAAATGAGTCATCAATACCAGCTGTAGAATTGAGACTACAGAGTGAACAAGCACAGCCCCTCCCCTCATATACACATATGCATGCGCACACACACACACCCACCCACCCACACCCCCCTTCCATATCCACTATGTTGCTCTTAAGCTTGCTACTGTCAAATGTGTTACTAGTTATGTATTTAATTCAAGCAATGGGAAAATACAAAGCGTTCATGTGAATCTAATCATGGCAGCTGATCAAGAGGCACAGGATGAAATGTACTGCGCAGGACTGGGGTAAGATCAGTCAGTTTGTTGCATCTCCCATACAGGACACTGCATTCAACTCCAGAATTTATATGCTATTTGTAATGTTACAGGCAATTTTAAGTTCAGTATTCAGTATTTTGCCATTGCTTTCTGAACAGCCTATGCTCATACCATTGTGAAAATCAACACAAAGCAGTCCGTTTCCAAAGCACCTGCAACTGACTTTGAACCCGATATATCTGGATTGTGAAATAGCATTTACTACCGCTAAGGATAAGAGTGCCGGTCTCTCTGGCCGAGGGGTTACACCACTTTCTCCGTAATCCCGTTTATCACGCAGAGTCTCGTAGCGGGCGAGAACTGGGAGCGGTTCGTCCCCCGCTGGTGACTTGCGGGATAACTGAGCCGACCGCTTAGAAAGCAATGGCAAACTACTGAGCGTAATCTTGCAAAGAAACCAACAGACAGCTGAAAGATGCTGCTGTTGACAGCGATGTCCTGTAAAAGGATATGCGAATTAAAAATTTAAAAAAAAAAGGATAAGAGTGAAGTTCTGCAAAAGTGAAGTGCTGAAAAAGTGAAGTTCTGCAAAAAATGTAGCCACCTGTTGATGATGCACTTAATTTGATTAAATTCTTGTACACCCACAGGTGATTTGACATCGACCTCATTGCCACTACAAGGAACATCGCCGCAGCCACCGGTATCACCATCCTTTAGAAATAGGACAACACAGTTTTCATCTGACAGATTCAAACCAACACCTTTGCCGACAAAGTCACACAAGTCATCAAGTCCACCACAGATATTGCCTCCACATATGCAGACCTCACCAAAATCAGTAAATACATCCTCGTCTCATTCTCAAACATCTTTTACTGGTAAGTCAAGAAGTGAAGCCAGATTGTATTATACTTTTTGTATACACTATGTCATTTTGTCTGTTTGTTGGCAAAGTAGAGACGTTGAACTATTTGCTCTTTTGCCTAGCACTTGGCAATATTTTACCCTGCATTTCTCACAAAAATGGTGGTCGTGTATTTGAATTTCTGACATTCCACAACCTGGAAATTCTCTGAAAACAGCAGAAACATGTTTTCTACAAGAAAAAGTAATTGCACTACGGACAATTAGCATTCGTTTTTATGTTAAAAAGAGCCAGGAAACATATTTAAGACACAATATATGATCATTAAAATTTCTCTGGCCTGCCGTTTTAGTACATAAGTAGATATTGTAAACACAATGAAGAATTATTTTGAAGGTTAGAGAATTCTTGAATGTATTATAGGCAATCAACAGTACAAAGATGCTTTAACTAGTGATTGTGCAGAATAGGGAGTATACATGATATGATAGAATCACCTATGTGGAACTTATGGAGAGAACTAACCACATCAAGAGGGAACCAAGAAGTGAGAAAAAGACACTAGCAGTGGTTAGGACACACAGCGAGAAACATGGCGGCCGCCGGTTGCTGAACTAACTGGGTTTACCTTATGCAGTAAAGTGTGGCTGCTGGTTTTCTAGTGACTGCCACTTCTTTCAACAATGAGCTGTGTTTTTCGTGGTGGACTTTTGTGTTGGCATTCTGGCAGCGGCACTATACGTAGTATATCTGTGTAGGCTGTTGGTTTGTCGAAACCCCTGTCACACTTTTCACATGGGGTAGTCAGAAGCATTTTGTGTGATATTCACTGGCACAGAAATGGAGCATAATGGGACAACCCTTTGTCGTGATGTTGGAACCGTGACTTATTACTAACATAGCTAGAAAACCTGACAACAAAAGAACTAGAAAATCCCTTGACTGTAACCCACAGGGCGAGCGAAATACAGGGAAACCCAACAGCACACAGAGAAGAGAAGTAGTTAGTTCGACCGATCATCCACATTGCACATCAAACCATTCACTCCATAAGTGCTCATATCCCCTCCTCAGTAAATCCTGCAGCGTGTAGCGGCTAACGACACCAGTTCTGTGTTGGTTTGTTAATCTTCTTTGGCTTCCTGCATATTGTTTTTGTCTGGCCACACTTTTTGTAACTTGCTGTTCTTGCAGTCTAACCATGGTTGTAGATTCACAGTCATCACTTTGTTCTCGCATAAGTCTTACTTCTTGTAGAACATTCAATGTATCCGCCTGGTCCATGGATCGTCTGCTCTCCACAGTAGCTTTACCCACAAGCCTGTCAGCCTGCTCATTTCCTTGTACACCTGCAGAGAATTATCGACAGAGAGGAATAATATGAGGAGAACGTCGAATTGTTTGAAAGAGATATCAGGGGATGGGATGACTTGGTTCAATCTGGGTGAAGTCCTATGCTCCATTAAGGAATTAGTTAGTTAGTCTTTCCTCTTGAGCCCAAGGCTGCGCATAGGGCAGAAATCATGGCTCTCCATGCCTGTCGGTTCTCTGCCACCTGTTGTAGACCATTAAGGAATACAGAACAGACAAAGAAGGCAACTGCCATAGGTTGAATTGTACCTCATGGCATTGTGACGATAAGTCACCCAAAAGGGTGTGATGATCGTTGATCTTGACCTACGTGGCGAGCGAGATTGTCACCGGAGCTACCCACGTGATCGCGAAGGTGACAATGGCATTGAGAGTCATTCGATTCGTGGCTGTTAGCGTGATCGGATGCAGAAGATGGTGATGGCCACAGAATGTGCCTACCATGTCATTATTTGTGTAGGCATGTTTAGATTGTGATTTAGTGTTGTATATTTCTGTGCGCAAGTGTCGAGTGTATATCGCATATTAGATGTAGGAATAAATAGCAGAAATTCGCACGGGCGTTGTGTATTAAACGAGGTGGCTAAGGTCTTGCAAACACGGTTTGTGAGTCCGTATACCCGGGTTCGAAACACAGCACTGCTAGTTTTTTCGAAAAAGGTATAGGTGCCAGTCGTTTAGAAAGCAATGGCAAACTACTGAACGTAAAATTTGTCCAGGAATCACGAACAGCGAAAATGCTGGGGTTGACTGCTACGTCCTGTGTAGGACATGCAACCAAATTTAAATTTTAAATGAAGTTGAGGAGCGACAAAAAGAAAGAGATTACAAAACCTGCCAGGGGAGGACTGAATGTATAACCCACCCCTAGAAAGTTGTCACTCAATCAGAGGGAAAGAGTGTCCATCAGGACTTATATATGGGTATGCTGACATTTAATATTCGTCATGCGCCCAGCTGATATTCAACAGAGCGTTATAAAACACCTCGCCCATCTTTGTCTTCCGCTCCCTAGCAGATATGGAATCGAATGACTCTCAAGTGCTCTTGTCACCTTCGCAATCACGTGTGTTCGCTCCGGTGACAATCTCGCTCGCCACGTAGGTCACGATCAACGATCGTCACGTCCTTCTGGGTGACTTTTCGTCACTATCCCATATGGTACAATTCAACCTATGGCAGCAACCGAACAGACAATTTGGATGGAACAAAATAAAACATAGAACAAAACTGGGACTTACTACAAGCAGTACAATGAAGCATATCATGTTCTTTAGACTGCAAGCTAAAAATAATTTTGCATGACAACAAGGAGTACATTTGAGGGCTGTATGATTTGGCTCTTAATCCTGCTACGGTGACAGTATTTACTATTTAGTATTTGGAACTCTTCACTGGTTGTTGAAGATGAGGACGGAGCACATATAGAAATGTGCTGAGTGCTTGTGATGTCAGTTCTTGACTCAATTTTAACTCAGTTGAACTTGGATCTCATTTATTTCTACTATATGCGTACACAAGAGTTTGATGGACAAAGATGTATGATATCATTTATTTTGTTTCAGCCATAAATACAGAGAAGACTATTCGAATTGTGGGGATAATTGCAGCTATCCTGGCAGGCCTGGGCCTGACGTTTGTGATCATCAAAGTCACAAAATGCTTCGACTGCCTTAGGAAAAAAGACAACACTGCCATCGACCATGCTAGGAGCTCTTCAAGAGAGAGAGTCAGATTAGCTCCTGCTGTTCAACAAGATGGAGAAAATGGCAGCCATATACACATTAACAGTCGAGCAGACATGTCTCATTCACTATCAACACAACCAAATAGGAATGTCAGTGCCTTCAGCCAGTCATATGGGTCAAACTATAGTTGAAGATGTTCATGAAAGTGATTCTGACTCACAGCAAGATGTAAATGAGCCACCTCCATCTTATGAATCTTTATATCTCAATGAGTTAGGAGAAGCCGTCACACCACCAAAGTATTCACCGCCAGCCCATCACAGCGGCCATCCACCAAGAAGAGTTCACACGTTCAACTGAAAACTGTTGAAAATACAGAACTTGGAGTATTATTGTGTGTGGGTGGGTAGGTGAGAGTGCATGCGTATATAAACTTGGGAGTATTAATATGCGTGTGGGTAGGTGAGAGTATACATGTATATAACTTGGGAGTATTAATGTGTGTGGGTAGGTGAGAGTATACATGTATATAACTTGGGAGAATTAATACGTGTGTGTGGGTAGGTGAGAGTATACATGTATATAACTTGGGAGTATTAATGTGTGTGTGTGGGTAGGTGAGAGTATACATGTATATAACTTGGGAGTATTAATGTGTGTGTGTGGGTAGATGAGAGTATACATGTATATAACTTGGGAGTATTAATGTGTGTGTGTGGGTAGGTGAGAGTATACATGTATATAACTTGGGAGTATTAATGTGTGTGTGTGGGTAGGTGAGAGTATACATGTATATAACTTGGGAGTATTAATGTGTGTGTGTGGGTAGGTGAGAGTATACATGTATATAACTTGGGAGTATTAATGTGTGTGGGTAGGTGAGAGTATACATGTATATAACTTGGGAGTATTAATGTGTGTGTGGGTAGGTGAGAGTATACATGTATATAACTTGGGAGTATTAATACTGTGTGTGGGTAGGTGAGAGTATACATGTATATAACTTGGGAGTATTAATGTGTGTGGTGGGTAGGTGAGAGTATACCATGTATATAACTTGGGAGTATTAATGTGTGTGGGTAGGTGAGAGTATACATGTATATAACTTGGGAGTATTAATGTGTGTGTGGGTAGGTGAGAGTATACACTGTATATAACTTGGGAGTATTAATGTGTGTGTGGGTAGGTGAGAGTATACATGTATATAACTTGGGAGTATTAATGTGTGTGTGGGTAGGTGAGAGTATACATGTATATAACTTGGGAGTATTAATGTGTGTGTGTGGGTAGATGAGAGTATACATGTATATAACTTGGGAGTATTAATGTGTGTGTGTGGGTAGGTGAGAGTATACATGTATATAACTTGGGAGTATTAATGTGTGTGTGGGTAGGTGAGAGTGTACACGTATATAACTTGGGAGTATTAATGTGTGTGTGGGTAGGTGAGAGTGTACACGTATATAACTTGGGAGTATTAATGTGTGTGTGGGTAGGTGAGAGTATACATGTATATAACTTGGAGTATTAATGTGTGTGTGTGGGTAGGTGAGAGTATAACTGTATATAACTTGGGAGTAATTAATGTGTGTGTGGGTAGGTGAGAGTATACATGTATATAACTGGGAGTATTAATGTGTGTGTGGGTAGGTGAGAGTATACATGTATATAACTTGGGAGTAATTAATGTGTGTGTGGGTAGGATGAGAGTATACACTGTATATAACTTGGGAGTATTAATGTGTGTGTGTGGGTAGGTGAGAGTATACATGTATATAACTTGGGAGTATTAATGTGTGTGTGGGTAGGTGAGAGTATACATGTATATAACTTGGGAGTATTAATGTGTGTGTGGGTAGGTGAGAGTATACATGTATATAACTTGGGAGTATTAATGTGTGTGTGGGTAGGTGAGAGTATACACGTATATAACTTGGGAGTATTAATGTGTGTGTGGGTAGGTGAGAGTATACATGTATATAACTTGGGAGAATTAATGTGTGTGTGGGTAGGTGAGAGTATACATGTATATAACTTGGGAGTATTAATGTGTGTGTGGGTAGGTGAGAGTATACATGTATATAACTTGGGAGTATTAATGTGTGTGGGTAGGTGAGAGTATACATGTATATAACTTGGGAGTATTAATGTGTGTGGGTAGGTGAGAGTATACATGTATATAACTTGGGAGTATTAATGTGTGTGTGGGTAGGTGAGAGTATACATGTATATAACTTGGGAGTATTAATGTGTGTGTGGGTAGGTGAGAGTATACATGTATATAACTTGGGAGTATTAATGTGTGTGTGGGTAGGTGAGAGTATACATGTATATAACTTGGGAGTATTAATGTGTGTGTGGGTAGGTGAGAGTATACATGTATATAACTTGGGAGTATTAATGTGTGTGTGGGTAGGTGAGAGTATACATGTATATAACTTGGGAGTATTAATGTGTGTGTGGTAGGTGAGAGTATACATGTATATAACTTGGGAGTATTAATGTGTGTGTGGGTAGGTGAGAGTATACATGTATATAACTTGGGAGTATTAATGTGTGTGTGGGTAGGTGAGAGTATACATGTATATAACTTGGGAGTATTAATGTGTGTGTGGGTAGGTGAGAGTATACACGTATATAACTTGGGAGTATTAATGTGTGTGTGTGGGTAGGTGAGAGTATACATGTATATAACTTGGGAGTATTAATGTGTGTGTGGGTAGGTGAGAGTATACATGTATATAACTTGGGAGTATTAATGTGTGTGTGTGGGTAGGTGAGAGTATACATGTATATAACTTGGGAGTATTAATGTGTGTGTGGGTAGGTGAGAGTATACATGTATATAACTTGGGAGTATTAATGTGTGTGGGTAGGTGAGAGTATACATGTATATAACTTGGGAGTATTAATGTGTGTGTGGGTAGGTGAGAGTATACATGTATATAACTTGGGAGTATTAATGTGTGTGTGTGGGTAGGTGAGAGTATACATGTATATAACTTGGAGTATTAATGTGTGTGTGGGTAGGTGAGAGTATACATGTATATAACTTGGGAGTATTAATGTGTGTGTGGGTAGGTGAGAGTATACACGTATATAACTTGGGAGTATTAATTGTGTGTGGGTAGTGAGAGTATACATGTATATAACTTGGGAGTATTAATGTGTGTGTGTGGTAGGTGAGAGTATACATGTATATAACTTGGGAGTATTAATGTGTGTGTGGGTAGATGAGAGTATACACTGTATATAACTTGGGAGTTTTAAATGTGTGTGTGTGGGTAGGTGAGAGTATACATGTATATAATTTGGGGAGTATTAATGTGTGTGGGTAGGTGAGAGTATACAGTATATAATTTGGGGAGTATTAATGTGTGTGGGGTAGGTGAGAGTATACACGTATATAACTTGGGAGTATTAATGTGTGTGGTTAGGTGAGAGTATACATGTATATAACTTGGGAGTTTTAAATGTGTGTGTGGGGTAGGTGAGAGTATACATGTATATAACTTGGGAGTATTAATGTGTGTGTGTGGGGTAGGTGAGAGTATACATGTATATAATTTGGGGGAGTATTAATGTGTGTGTGGGGTAGGTGAGAGTATACACGTATATAACTTGGGAGTATTAATGTGTGTGTGGGTAGGTGAGAGTATACATGTATATAATTTGGGGAGTATTAATGTGTGTGGGGGTAGGTGAGAGTATACATGTATATAACTTGGGAGTATTAATGTGTGTGTGGGTAGGTGAGAGTATACATGTATATAACTTGGGAGTATTAATGTGTGTGTGTGGGTAGGTGAGAGTATACATGTATATAACTTGGGAGTATTAATGTGTGTGGGTAGGTGAGAGTATACATGTATATAACTTGGGAGTATTAATGTGTGTGTGTGGGTAGGTGAGAGTATACATGTATATAACTTGGGAGTATTAATGTGTGTGTGGGGTAGGTGAGAGTATACATGTATATAACTTGGGAGTATTAATGTGTGTGTGTGGGTAGGTGAGAGTATACACTGTATATAACTTGGGAGTATTAATTGTGTGTGTGGGTAGGTGAGAGTATACATGTATATAACTTGGGAGTATTAATGTGTGTGTGTGGTAGGTGAGAGTATACATGTATATAACTTGGAGTATTAATGTGTGTGTGGGTAGGTGAGAGTATACATGTATATAAACTTGGGAGTATTAATGTGTGTTGGGTAGGTGAGAGTATACATGTATATAACTTGGGAGTATTAATGTGTGTGTGGGGTAGGTGAGAGTATACAGTATATAACTTGGGAGTATTAATGTGTGTGTGGGTAGGCTGAGAGTATACATGTATATAACTTGGGAGTATTAATGTGTGGTGGGGTAGGTGAGAGTATACCTGTATATAACTTGGGAGTATTAATGTGTGGTGTGGGTAGGTGAGAGTATACATGTATATAACTTGGGAGTATTAATGTGTGTGTGGGGTAGGTGAGAGTATACATGTATATAAACTTGGGAGTATTAATGTGTGTGTGGGGTAGGTGAGAGTATACATGTATATAACTTGGGAGTATTAATGTGTGTGGGGTAGGTGAGAGTATACATGTATATAACTTGGGAGTATTAATGTGTGTGGGGTAGGTGAGAGTATACATGTATATAACTTGGGAGTATTAATGTGTGTGTGTGGGTAGGTGAGAGTATACATGTATATAACTTGGGAGAATTAATGTGTGTGTGGGTAGGTGAGAGTATACATGTATCTAACTTGGGAGTATTAATGTGTGTGTGGGTAGGTGAGAGTATACATGTATATAACTTGGGAGTATTAATGTGTGTGTGGGTAGGTGAGAGTATTACACTGTATATAACTTGGGAGTATTAATGTGTGTGTGGGTAGGTGAGAGTATACACGTATATAACTTGGGAGTATTAATGTGTGTGTGTGGGTAGGTGAGAGTATACATGTATATAACTTGGGAGTATTAATGTGTGTGTGGGTAGGTGAGAGTATACATGTATATAACTTGGGAGTATTAATGTGTGTGTGGGTAGGTGAGAGTATACATGTATATAACTTGGGAGTATTAATGTGTGTGTGGGGTAGGTGAGAGTATACATGTATATAACTTGGGAGTATTAATGTGTGTGTGGGGGTAGGTGAGAGTATACATGTATATAACTTGGGAGTATTAATGTGTGTGTGGGGGTAGGTGAGAGTATACATGTATATAACTTGGGAGTATTAATGTGTGTGTGGGTAGGTGAGAGTATACATCGTATATTAACTTGGGAGTATTAATGTGTGTGTGGGGTAGGTGAGAGTATACACTGTATAATAACTTGGGAGTATTAATGTGTGTGTGTGGGTAGGTGAGAGTATACACATGTATATAACTTGGGAGTATTAATGCTGGTGTGTGGGTAGGTGAGAGTATACATGTATTACTAACTTGGGAGTATTATATGTGTGTGTGGGTAGGTGAGAGTATACAGTATACTAACTTGGGAGTATTAATGGTGTGTGGTAGGTGAGAGTATACATGTATATACTTGGGAGTATTAATGTGTGTGTGTGGGTAGGTGAGATTATACATGTATATAACTTGGGAGTATTAATGTGTGTGTGGGTAGGTTGAGATAGAGTATACATGTATATAACTTGGAGATTAATGTGTGTGTGGGTAGGTGAGAGTATACATGTATATAAACTTGGGAGTATTAACTGTGTGTGCTGTGGGATAGGTGAGAGTATACATGTATATAACTTGGGAGTATTACTGTGTGTGGTGGGTAGGTGATGAGTACTACATGTATATAACTTGGGAGTATTAATGTGTGTGTGTGTGGGTAGGTGAGAGTATACATGTATATAACTTGGGAGTATTAATGTGTGTGTGGGTAGGTGAGAGTATACATGTATATAACTTGGGAGTATTAATGTGTGTGTGGGTAGGTGAGAGTATACATGTATATAACTTGGGAGTATTAATGTGTGTGTGGGTAGGTGAGAGTATACATGTATATAACTTGGGAGTATTAATGTGTGTGTGGGTAGGTGAGAGTATACATGTATATAACTTGGGGAGTATTAATGTGTGTGTGGGTAGGTGAGAGTATACATGTATATAACTTGGGAGTATTAATGTGTGTGTGGGTAGGTGAGAGTATACATGTATATAACTTGGGAGTATTAAGATGTGTGTGGGGTAGGTGAGAGTATACATGTATATAACTTGGGAGTATTAATGTGTGTGTGGGTAGGTGAGAGTATACACGTATATAACTTGGGAGTATTAATGTGTGTGTGGGTAGGTGAGAGTATACATGTATATAACTTGGATATTAATGTGTGTGGGTAGGTGAGAGTATACTGGTTATAAACATAACTTTTGAGTATTAATTGTGTGTGTGTGTGTGATAAAGGTGAGAGTATACACCTAGATACTTAGGCGAGGATTAAGTGTGGTGTGGTTAGTGAGAGTATCATGTATATCAAACTTGGGATATATTATGTGTAGTGGGGTATGTGTATAGGAGTGATACAATGTTATAACTATGGTAGTATTAATGTGTGGTGTGTGTTGGGTATGTGAGAGTATAACACGTATATAAGCTTGGAGTATAAACGTGTGTGGGTATGTGAAGTATACACGTCTATAACTTGGGAGTATTAATGTGTGTGTGGGTAGGTGAGAGTATACATGTATATAACTTGGGAGTATTAATGTGTGGTGGTGTAGGTGAGAGTATACACGTATCATAACTTGGGAGAATTAATGTGTGTGTGTGGTAGGTGAGAGTATACATGTATATAACTTGGGAGTAATTAATGTTGTGTGTGGGTAGGTGAGAGTATACATGTATATAACTTGGGAGTATTAATGTGTGTGTGGGGTAGGTGAGAGTATACATGTATATAACTTGGGAGTATTAATGTGTTGTGGGGGTAGGTGAGAGTATACATGTATATAATTTGGGGAGTATTAATGTGTGTGGGGGGTAGGTGAGAGTATACATGTATATAACTTGGGAGTATTAATGTGTGTGGGGGGGTAGGTGAGAGTATACATGAAATATAACTTGGGAGTATTAATGTGTGTGTGGGGTAGGTGAGAGTATACATGTATATAACTTGGGAGTATTAATGTGTGTGGGGGGTAGGTGAGAGTATACATGTATATAATTTGGGGAGTATTAATGTGTGTGTGGGGGTAGGTGAGAGTATACATGTATATAACTTGGGAGTATTAATGTGTGTGGGGGTAGGTGAGAGTATACATGTATATAATTTGGGGAGTATTTTGTGTGTGGGTAGGTGAGAGTATACATGTATATAACTTGGGAGTATTAATGTGTGTGTGGGGTGGGGAGAGTATACATGTATATAACTTGGGAGTATTAATGTGGGGTGGGGGGTAGGTGAGAGTATACATGTATATAACTTGGGAGTATTAATTGTGTGTGTGGGTAGGTGAGAGTATACATGTATATAACTTGGGAGTATTAATGTGTGTGTGGGGGGTAGGTGAGAGTATACATGTATATAATTTGGGGAGTATTAATGTGTGTGGGTAGGTGAGAGTATACATGTATATAACTTGGGAGTATTAATGTGTTTTGGGTGGGTGAGAGTATACATGTATATAACTTGGGAGTATTAATGTGGGGTGGGTAGGTGAGAGTATACATGTATAAAACTTGGGAGTATTAATGTGTGTGGGGTAGGTGAGATTTATACAGTATATAACTTGGGAGTATTAATGTGTTTTGGGTAGGTGAGAGTATACATGTATATAATTTGGGGAGTATTAATGTGTGTGGGGGTAGGTGAGAGTATACATGTATATAACTTGGGAGTATTAATGTGTGTGGGTGGGTGAGAGTATACATGTATATAATTTGGGGAGTTTTAAATGTGTGTGGGTAGGTGAGAGTATACATGTATATAACTTGGGAGTATTAATGGGGTTTGTGGGTAGGTGAGAGTAAAACATGTATATAACTTGGGAGTTTTTAATGTGTGTGTGTGGGTAGGTGAGAGTATACATGTATATAACTTGGGAAAATTAATGTGTGTGGGGTAGGTGAGAGTATACATGTATAAAAACTTGGGAGTATTAATGTGTGTGTGGGGGTAGGTGAGAGTATACATGTATATAACTTGGGAGTATTAATGTGTGTGTGGGGGTAGGTGAGAGTATACATGTATATAACTTGGGAGTATTAATGTGTGTGTGGGTAGGTGAGAGTATACATGTATATAACTTGGGAGTATTAATGTGTGTGGGTAGGTGAGAGTATACATGTATATAATTTGGGGAGTATTAATGTGTGGGGGGGGTAGGTGAGAGTATACATGTATATAATTTTGGGAGTATTAATGTGTGTGGGGTAGGTGAGAGTATACATGTATATAACTTGGGAGTATTAATGTGTGTGTGGGTAGGTGGGGAACCGTATAAAAAACTTGGGAGTATTAATGGGGTGTGTGTGGGTAGGTGAGACGTATTTTAAACTTGGAGTATTAATGTGTGTGGGGGTAGGTGAAAAACCGTATATAAACTTGGGAGTTTTAAATGTGTGTTTTGTGGGTAGGTGAGAGTATACATGTATATAACTTGGGAGTTTTAAATGTGTGTGTGTGGGTAGGTGAGAGTATACATGTATATAACTTGGGAGTATTAATGTGTGGGGGGTAGGTGAGAGTATACATGTATATAACTTGGGAGTATTAATGTGTGTGGGGTAGGTGAGAGTATACATGTATATAACTTGGGAGTATTAATGTGTGTGTGGGTAGGTGAGAGTATACAGTATATAACTTGGGAGTATTAATGTGTGTGGGTGGTAGGTGAGAGTATACATGTATAAAATTTGGGGAGTATTAATTTTGTTTTGTGGGGGTAGGTGAGAGTATACATGTATATAATTTGGGGAGTTTTAAATTTTGTGTGTGGGTAGGTGAGAGTATACATGTATATAACTTGGGAGTATTAATGTGTGGGGGTAGGTAGAGTATACATGTATATAACTTGGGAGTATTAATGGGGTGTGTGGGTGGGTTGAGAGTATACATGTATATAACTTGGGAGTATTAATGTGTGTGTGGGGGTAGGTGAGAGTATACATGTATATAACTTGGGAGTATTAATGTGTGTGTGGGGGTAGGTGAGAGTATACATGTATATAACTTGGGAGTATTAATGTGTGTGGGGTAGGTGAGAGTATACATGTATATAATTTGGGAGTATTAATGTGTGTGGGGGGTGGGTTTGAGAGTATACATGTATATAATTTGGGGAGTATTAATGTTGTGGGGGGGTAGGTGAGAGTATACATGTATATAACTTGGGAGTATTAATGTGTGTGTGGGGGTAGGTGAGAGTATACATGTATATAATTTGGGGAGTATTAATGTGTGTGGGGTTTAGGTGAGAGTAAAACATGAAATATAATTTGGGGAGTATTAATGTGTGTGTGGGGGTAGGTGAGAGTATACATGTATATAACTTGGGAGTATTAATGTTTTGTGTGGGGGTAGGTGAGAGTATACATGTATATAACTTGGGAGTATTAATGTGTGTGGGGGGTAGGTGAGAGTATACATGTATATAACTTGGGAGTATTAATGTGTGGGGGGGTAGGTGAGAGTATACATGTATATAACTTGGGAGTATTAATGTTTTGTGTGGGTAGGTGAGAGTATACATGTATATAACTTGGGAGTATTAATTGTGTGGGGGGGTAGGTGAGAGTATACATGTATATAACTTGGGAGTATTAATGTGTGTGTGGGGTAGGTGAGAGTATACATGTATATAATTTGGGGAGTATTAATGTTGTGTGGGTAGGTGAGAGTAAAATTATATAATTTGGGGAGTATTAATGTGTGTGTGTGGGGTAGGTGGGGTATACATGTATATAACTTGGGAGTATTAATGTGTGTGGGGTAGGTGAGAGTATAAAATTATAAATTTGGGGAGTATTAATGTGTGTGTGGGTAGGTGAGAGTATACATGTATATAACTTGGGAGTATTAATGTGTGTGTGGGTAGGTGAGAGTATACATGTATATTTGGGGGTATTAATGTGTGTGTGGGGGTGGTAGAGTATACATGTATATAACTTGGGAGTATTAATGTGTGTGGGGTATGGGTGAGAGTATACATGTATATAATTTGGGAGTATTAATGTGTGTTGGGTAGGTGAGAGTATACATGTATATAACTTGGGAGTTTAATGTGTGTGGGTAGGTGAGGGGTATACATGTATATAACTTGGGAGTATTAATGTGTGTGGGTAGGTGGAGTAAAACATGTATATAACTTGGGAGTTTTAATGTGTGTGGGTAGGTGAGAGTATACACGTATATAACTTGGGAGTATTAATGTGTGTGGGGTAGGTGAGAGTATACATTTAATAATTTGGGGAGTATTATGTGGGGTGGGGTGGGTTTAAAAGTATACATGTATATAACTTGGGAGTATTATGTGTGTGGGTAGGTGAGAGTATACATTTTATAAACTTGGGAGTATTAATGTGTGTGTGGGTAGGTGAGAGTATACATGTATATAACTTGGGAGTATTAATGGTGGGGTGGGTAGGTGAGAGTATACATGTATATAATTTTGGGAGTATTAATGTGGGGTGTGGGTAGGTGAGAGAAACTTTGTATATAACTTGGGAGTATTAATGTGTGGGGGTTAGGTGAGAGTATACATGTATATAATTTGGGGAGTATTAATGTGTGTGTGGGGGTAGGTGAGAGTATACATGTATATAACTTGGGAGTATTAATGTGTGTGTGGGGGTAGGTGAGAGTATACATGTATATAACTTGGGAGTATTAATTGTGTGTGGGGGTAGGTGAGAGTATACATGTATATAACTTGGGAGTATTAATGTGTGGGGGTGGGTAGGTGAGAGTATACATGTATATAACTTTGGAGTATTAATGTGTGTGGGGGGGTAGGTGAGAGTATACATGTATATTTGGGAGTATTAATGTGTGTGTGGGGTGGGTGAGAGTATACATTATAAAACTTGGGAGTATTAAGGGGTGTGTGGGGTAGGTGAGAGTATACATGTATAAATTTGGGGAGTATTAATGTGTGTGGGGGGGTAGGTGAGAGTATACATGTATATAACTTGGGAGTATTAATGTGTGTGGGGTAGGTGAGAGTATACATGTATATAATTTGGGAAAGTATTAATGTGTGTGTGGGGTAGGTGAGAGTATACATGTATATAATTTGGGGAGTTTTAAATGTGTGTGTGGGGGTAGGTGAGAGTATACATGTATATAATTTGGGGAAGTATTAATGTGTGTGGGTAGGTGAGAGTATACATGTATATCTTGGGAGTTTTAATGTGTGTGTGGGGTAGGGAGAGTATACATGTATATAACTTGGGAGTATTAATGTGTGTGTGGGTAGGTGAGAGTATACATGTATATACTTGGGAGTTTTAAAGTGTGTGTGTGGGTAGGTGAGAGTATACATGTATATAACTTGGGAGTATTAATGTGTGTGGGTAGGTGAGAGTATACATGTATATAACTTGGGAGTATTAATGTGTGTGGGGGGTAGGTGAGAGTATACATGTATATAACTTGGAGTATTAATGTGTGTGTGGGTAGGTGAGAGTATACATGTATATAACTTGGGAGTATTAATGTGTGTGGGTAGGTGAGAGTATACATGTATATAACTTGGGAGTTTTAAATGTGTGGGGGGTTAGGTGAGAGTATACATGTATATAACTTGGGAGTATTTAGGGTGTGTGTGTAGGTGAGGTATACATGTATATAACTTGGGAGTATTAATTGTGTGGGTAGGTGAGAGTATACATGTATATAACTTGGGAGTATTAATGGGGTGTGTGGGTAGGTGAGAGTATACATGTATATAACTTGGGAGTATTAATGTGTGTGGGTAGGTGAGAGTATACATGTATATAATTTGGGAGTTTTAAGGTGTGGGGGGGTAGGTGAGAGTATACATGTATATAACTTGGGAGTATTAATGTGTGTGGGGGTAGTGAGAGTATACATGTATATAACTTGGGGTTTTAAAATGTGGGGTGTGGGTGGTAGAGTATACATGTATTTTAATTTGGGGGAGTTTTAAATTTGTTTTTGGGGGTGGGTGAGAGTATACATGTATATAATTTGGGAGTATTAATGTGTGTGTGTGGGTAGGTGAGAGTATACATGTATATAACTTGGGAGTATTTTTTTGTTTGGGGGGGTAGGTGAGAGTATACATGAAATATAATTTTGGGAGTTTTAAATGGTGTGTGGGTAGGTTGAGTTTATACATGTATATAATTTTGGGAGTATTAATGTGGTGTGGGTAGGGAGACGCGTATATAAATTTGGGAGTTTTAATGTGTATGTTTTGGGTAGGTGAACGCGTATATAATTTGGGGAGAAATTAATGTGTGTGTGGGGAGGTGAGACGCGTATATAAACTTGGGAGTATTAATGTGTATGTGTGGGTAGGTGAGAGTGTAGCGTCTCAATGTGCTCATATCATTACCAGTGCAGCCCGCTAGATAAACTTCGCTAGTGCAACTGTCTATATACACATACACACACACGCACGCACACACACAAACATATACATATAATCAGTAATATAATGGCCGTCACTTGACTTTGCAAATCATCATCATCATCATTAAGTGTTCTGAGAGCTGACATGGGTGATCATGTCTCTCTACTCTTCTATTCTCTAACACTTCGCATGAATTCGTGTGCTTTCAGTTTTTTTTTTTTTTTTTTTTTTTTGTTTTTTTTTTGGTTTTTCCCAGATGGTCAACTTTCCACAATCTAGCCAATTGTCACATTTTTTTTCCATGTTCTATTTACAGGACATTGCAGTCAACACCAGCATTTTTCGGCTGCTGTTGATGTCATGGCAAGTTTTACATTTAGTAGTTTGCCTTTGGGCCTTCTAAACCGCCCGGGCTCACATACCTTTCCCGAAAAAAAAAACCCGCGAAGCAATCCGCAAATTGAATCTCGCAAACCCTGTTTTTTTTGTCGGGGGTTGGGGGATTACGAACAGCGCCCTTAACACCTTCCCCCCCAGAGAAAACCGCCACATATTTTATTGTTTTCTTTTTTTTCCTGTATTTTCTTCTTTTGTTCTTTGGGCCACCTTTGGGGCAATAGTCCTCAGCCAACTCACTCCAAGTCCTTACCTTTCCCACAAATAAATACATCAAGTATTGGGGGGGCGCTCATAGAAGGAGAAGAAAAAAGTAGAAGAAATTAGAGGACGCACTAGACAACATACAATTTAAAAAGCTATATTCCGACCGGGATCAAACCTTTTCCCCTCCATTTTTACGACGGCGCCTCGCTGCAAAAGTGTACCGTCGACGCATGACTAACTAAACTCCAAAATAAGTATTTTAAATTGGGCCGTCCTATTATACAAATGAAACCCACAAATATGGAATACGGACAATTTCATATTAACCACTAAATAGCACCCTAGGTCTGTCAACGGCCTACGTCCCAATTCTTTAAACCCCTTTTAAAATAAAAAATTTTTTCGTTCGTTTCGTTCATAATTTTTTTATTTTACCATCATAGGTCAAAAAACAAAACACCCAAAAATATCGGTTCCCTAATGCTGTGTCTAGTATTTTCACAAAAAGTTAGAGAAGAAAAAAATGATTGGGCGGTTTTAATTTTTACACGTATTACACAGCAGTATTGGCGCTCATTGAAGGAGATGTCTTTATGTTGTCTAGTGCGTCCTCTAATTTCTTATACTTCCTTCATCTCCTTCTTTGAGCGCCAAACAATACTATATGTGGTTATTTGTGTACTGTCTTAGTGGCCTCAAATGGTTCTCAAATTGACTTACCTGTCCCATGAAGTTTTATCCATGTCCTCCCTATATGATTAATTTTCGTTCCCGCTTGTTTTCCCCATGAAATTTTAAAGGGCGTTTTTTCCCATTCATTCATTCTGCTCTGTGTATTCCAGGTCAAGGAATTTCTAGTTATACTATTGTCATATGTTCTCACTGTTTGTTCTATGGCTGCAAATGCTAGACAATTAGTAAACATCCGAAAGCATCCATAGAAGCTTTGGAGATGTGGTGTTTTAGAAGGATGCTGAAAATTAATTGGACTGCTAAATTGAACAATCTGGACGTTTTGAGGGAGGCAAAGTCTCAAAGACAACTTATCATAAAACCCTCCCGGAAAAAACAGGGCATCATTTTTTTGGCCCATTATGAAAACAAAAAGTGGAAAATGTTTTTTACAACTGGCAAAATTTTGGGAGAAAAAAGAGAAGAGGAAGA
>JACEFZ010022459.1:220000-279742 GCA_014155875.1 Cepaea nemoralis | reverse complement strand
TGTGATCGCTCATTGCATTGATAGGTACACTACATTTCTGTGATGTTATCACCACTAGTAAATTGATAAGTGTTGCAGATGATTTAGTGATTCTAGTGGCTTGTTTGACTAACTGTTGGAAATTATATGACTCTATTATGTTTTCCCATGTTTTGTTTGATTTGTTAGCGTCTATGTTGAAGTCACCTAGCAATATTATTTCCCTAGCATTACTAAAGACTACATCCATCATAGTGGTGAATTTTTCATACCAGATATTTCCTGCACTGGGGTTTCGATAAAGATAGCCAACTACTAGCGGTATGCAATTTTGAAGTTTAACCTCTATCCATACACACTCAATCTCCAGGTTTCAAAGTCTAGCCTGCGGTGGGCGTTAAGCGAGTTGGAAATATAAACTGCAATACCCGTCTCTTGTTTCTGATAGGGATCTCTTCTAATGGTTTTAAAACCTCTGATAGCGATGTCATCATCTGAGATGTTGCCATTTAATCGACTTTCGCTAACGCCAAACATGTGAAAATTTTGATTAAGTATAAGTGATAGTTCGGGCAGCTTCCCTAATAGATGGCATATGTTTACATGCCCGATTCTGAGCACATTATTCCTGAGCCAGTGTTCGTACTTATTAGACATTTCAACAATGCGTAATCACAAGTTTTAAAAGCAAAACACACACACACAAAGTGAATACAACTTACGTCCCTTATTACAAAACACACTCTAAAGTATAGAGAAACAGTAATATCTCTGTAAATATATAAAAATACGTACACAGATCCGTAAGGAAGAGCAGTGAAGACCCCCTCACTCACCGTGAAAACACAATTAGAGTTATTATAAAAGCTATACAAGCTAGGAGAAGGACAGAGAGGGAGAGAGGGGAGGGAGGGAGAGGGAAAGAGAGTGGTTAGAAGGATGGAGAGGGGAGAGAGGGAGAGGATGAAGAGAGAGATGTAAGAGAGAGAGAGAGAGAGAGAGAGAGAGAGAGAGAGAGAGAGAGAGAGAGAGTGAGGTGTTGTTGAGTATTATCTATACCAAATTCCTGTTGATGACATGGACAAAGAAACTAGCCATCCATCACAAGAGATCCAAACTAATCAACAAGTGTACACATTGCCTGCACAAGTATAAATCGCTCCAGCTCCTCCATTCACTCTCGACTGCGCAAATACAGGATGTGACATCATAGGAAACATGGCCGCCCTACACGTTAGAGATTTGACGAACACTCTGTTTTTTTTTAACGTAGAAAATGGTAGAGCATTGCGCCAATCAGGGGTTGAGAAGATAAAAGTGGCAGCTGGCAGACTGTCAAATATCGACAACCACAGGCAACTAGCCTGCAAACTGATGAGATAGTTAAACAAATGACACAGTTGTGGGATTCAGAAACACATGGATACAACTGGTGTGGTACCTACCTGCTGTCTCATGTAGTGGTAAAAACTCCCCCGGGGAGCAAGCACGACAGGAGGCTTCTGATTATCAGAAGTGGTTCCCCCCCCCCCCCCTCTCGCCGAATATTTCGGCCTCTTTACCTTCCTGAGATTCTCAGGAGGCGGGCCCGTCTAGGTCATGACTCCCGGGTGTCTTTCTCCTGTCGTGCGTATATATCGAGACTATCCCTTGTCGACTTCCCTATGTGTAACTGACTAGAGGTCATCCCACCCTCGGGGGCGAATATTTAGCACCCGGTGCATCTACCGACGTTGACACTGCACCATAAGTGACCACAGGAAGGCCAGCTTCTTCCCCCGGCAGTTGGCCGCAGTCGTCGTCTCTGTAATCGTTGTTAGTTATTACCCTGAAAGGGATGTGTAATGTCTCCATATCTGTTCTCCCTGTACAGTGAAAATATTTTCAGAAATTTAGAAGATACGAAAGAAGTCATCATTGGGGGACGAAACATCAATAATATTAAATATGAAATTGATACAGTATTGATTGCAGACAATGAGCAGGATCTGCAACATTTAGTAGATGCGGTTGTTGCACACAGTGAACAACTAGGGTTAGAATGTAATAGTAAGAAGACACAGATTATGGTCCTCACTAGGACGAAGGAAATACCACAATGTAATATACAAGTAAACTGGAATATCCTTAAACAAGTGAATAGGTACAATTATCTCGGAACAGTCATAATAAATGATGGGAGATGCCTTGAAGAGATTAGAACAAGAATCGCCAAGGCGAAGCTACCACAAGCTACATTAGCCTTTTGCAAGATATAAAACGTACTGACCAATAAAAGATGTCAATTGAAACCACAAAAAGAGTGTTGATATGCTACATAGAGCCTATACTTTTATATGGATGTGAAACGTGGACAATGAGCAATCTAAAAAAAAACATCTGATGGCTGTGGAAATGTGGTTTCTGAGAAGGATGCAAAGAATACAATGGACAAACAGAAAAACCAATAACCACGTCCTACAAGAAACAAATGAAAATCGTAAACTGATTAGTAGACAGTCAAACTATTTTGGACATGGTATAAGAAGAAATAAATTGCAGAACTTGGTGACAACTGGCAAGATCGAGGTGAAGAGAACAAGGGGAAGACAGAGAAGTAAATGCCTGGATGGCTTGGCCACGTGGTATCACCGAGACAAGACTACAGAGCTGATCAACGACTCTTGTGATAGAGTGAAATGGCACATCATGACCGCCCACGCTTCTCGCATGGCACAAGATGGATGGATGACCCTGACATTAGACGTCACGGCTGCCACGTTGCCTTCTGTGAACCCCTTTCACGGCTTGCGGATCCAGCCTCCTGTGGGAAAATATAATTGCATCATACAATTTCCAACAAATAGTACAAAAAGCTACTATAGTAACAAAATCATCTTCAACACTCATAGATCACATTTATGTAACTTACTACTACTACTACTACTACTACTACTACTACTACTACTACTACTACTACTACTACTACTACTACTACTACTACTACTACTACTACTACTACTACTACTACTACTATTACAACTACTACTACTACTACTACTACTACTACTACTACTACTACTACTACTGCTGCTGCTGCTGCTGCTGCGGCTACTACTACTACTAAAACAACAGCAACTACTACTACTACTACTACTACTACTACTACTACTACTACTACTACTACTACTACTGCTACTACTACTACTACTGCATCAACACAACAACAACAACAACAACACACAACAACTACCATATCAGACATGTGTACAACTACCACCTCAGACATGTGTAAAACTACCACCTCAGACATGTGTACAACTACCACCTCAGACATGTGTACAACTACCACCTCAGACATGTGTACAACTACCACCTCAGATAACTGTACAACTACCACCTCAGACATGTGTACAACTACCACCTCAGACATGTGTACAACTACCACCTCAGATATCTGTACAACTACCACCTCAGATATGTGTACAACTACCACCTCAGACATGTGTACAACTACCACCTCAGATATGTGTAAAACTACCACCTCAGACATGTGTAAAACTACCACCTCAGACATGTGTACAACTACCACCTCACATATCTGTACAACTACCACCTCCGATATCTGTACAACTACCACCTCAGATATGTGTACAACTACCACCTCAGACATGTGTACAACTACCACCTCAGACATGTGTACAACTACCACCTCAGATATGTGTACAACTACAACCACAGACAAGTGTACAACTACCACCTCAGATATGTGTACAACTACCACCTCAGATATCTGTACAACTACCACCTCAGACATGTGTAAAACTACCACCTCAGACATGTGTACAACTACCACCTCAGGACATGTGTACAACTACCACCTCAGACATGTGTACAACTACCACCTCAGATAACTGTACAAACTACCACCTCAGACATGTGTACAACTACCAACTCAGACATGTGTACAACTACCACCATCAGATATCTGTACAACTACCACCTCAAATATCTGTACAACTACCACCTCAGACATGTGTACAACTACCACCTCAGATATCTGTACAACTAGCACCTCAGACATGTGTACAACTACCACCTCAGACATGTGTACAACTACCACCTCAGATATGTGTACAACTACCACCTCAGACATGTGTACTACTACCACCTCAGACATGTGTACAACTACCACCTCAGATATCTGTACAACTCTCACTTCAGATATCTGTACAACTACCACCTCAGATATGTGTACAAACTACCACCTCAGATATCTGTACAACTACCACCTCAGACATGTGTACAACTACCACCTCAGACATGTGTACAACTACCACCTCAGATATCTGTACAACTACCACCTCAGATATGTGTACAACTACAACCACAGACATGTGTACAACTACCACCTCAGATATGTGTACAACTACCACCTCAGATATCTGTACAACTACCACCTCAGACATGTGTACAACTACACCTCAGATATCTGTAACAACTACCACCTCAGATATGTGTACAACTACCACCTCAGATATCTGTACACTACCACCTCAGATATGTGTACAAACTACCACCTCAGATATCTGTACAAATACCACCTCAGATATGTGTAGTACTACCACCTCAGATATCTGTACAACTACCACCTCAGACATGTGTACAACTACCACCTCAAACATGTGTACAACTACCACCTCAGATATCTGTACAACTACCACCTCAGATATGTGTACAACTACAACCACAGACATGTGTACAACTACCACCTCAGATATCTGTACAACTACCACCTCAGACATGTGTACAACCTACAACCTCAGACATGTGTACAACTACCACCTCAGACATGTGTACAAATACCACCTCAGACATGTGTACAACTACACCTCAGATATCTGTACATGTGTACAACTACCACCTCAGACATGTGTACAACTACCACCTCAGATATCTGTACATGTATACAACTATCACCTCAGACATGTATACAACTATCACCTCAGACATGTATACAACTATCACCTCAGACATGTGTACAACTACCACCTCAGACATGTGTACAACTACCACCTCAGACATGTGTACAACTATCACTTCAGACATGTGTACAAGTACCACCTCAGACATGTGTACAACTATCACCTCAGACATGTGTACAACTACCACCTCAGACATGTGTACAACTACCACCTCAGATATGTGTACATGTGTACAACTACCACCTCAGACATGTGTACAACTACCACCTCAGATATCTGTACATGTGTACAACTACCACCTCAGATATGTGTACAACTACCACCTCAGATATCTGTACACGTGTACAACTACCACCTCAGATATCTGTACATGTATACAACTATCACCTCAGACATGTATACAACTATCACCTCAGACATGTGTACACTACCACCTCAGGACATGTGTACAACTACCACCTCAGACATGTGTACAACTATCACTTCAGACATGTATACAACTATCATCTCAGACATGTGTAAAACTACCACCTCAGACATGTATACAACTACCACCTCACATATCTGTACAACTACCACCTCCGATATCTGTACAACTACCACCTCAGATATGTGTACAACTACCACCTCAGACATGTGTACAACTACCACCTCAGAAATGTGTACAACTACCACCTCAGATATGTGTACAACTACAACCACAGACAAGTGTACACCTACCACCTCAGATATGTGTACAACTACCACCATCAGATATCTGTACAACTACCACCTCAGACATGTGTAAAACTACCACCTCAGACATGTGTACAACTACCACCTCAGACATGTGTACAACTACCACCTCAGATATCTGGACAACTACCACCTCAGATATCTGTTACAACTACCACCTCAGATATCTGTACAACTACCACCTCAGATATCTGTACAACTACACCTCAGACATGTGTACAACTACCACCTCAGACATGTGTACAACTACCACCTCAGACATGTGTTACAACTACCACCTCAGATATCTGTACAACTACCACCTCAGATATGTGTACAACTACAACCACAGACATGTGTACAACTACCACCTCAGATATGTGTACAACTACCTACCTCAGATATCTGTACAACTACCACCTCAGACATGTGTACAACTACCAACCTCAGATATCTGTACAACTACCACCTCAGATATCTGTACAACTACCACCTCAGATATCTGTACAACTACCACCTCAGATATCTGTACAATAGCACCTCAGACATGTGTACAACTACCACCTCAGACATGTGTACAACTACCACCTCAGATATGTGTACAACTACCACCTCAGACATGTGTAAACTACCACCTCAGACATGTGTACAACTACCACCTCAGATATCTGTACAACTCTCACCTCAGATATCTGTACAACTACCACCTCAGATATGTGTACAACTACCACCTCAGATATCTGTACAACTACCACCTCAGACATGTGTACAACTACCACCTCAGACATGTGTACAACTACCACCTCAGATATCTGTACAACTACCACCTCAGATATGTGTACAACTACAACCCACAGACATGTGTACAACTACCACCTCAGATATGTGTACAACTACCACCTCAGATATCTGTACAACTACCACCTCAGACATGTGTACAACTACCACCTCAGATATCTGTACAACTACCACCTCAGATATGTGTACAACTACCACCTCAGAATCTGTACAACAACCACCTCACATATCTGTACAACTACCACCTCAGATATCTGTACAACTACCACATCAGACATGTGTACAACTACCACCTCAGATATGTGTACAACTACCACCTCAGATATCTGTACAACTACCACCTCAGATATGTGTACAACTACCACCTCAGATATCTGTACAATACCACCTCAGAATGTGTATACTACACCTCAGATATCTGTACAACTACCACCTCAGACATGTGTACAACTACCACCTCAAACATGTGTACAACTACCACCTCAGATATCTGTACAACTACCACCTCAGATATCTGTACAACTACCACCTCAGATATCTGTACAACTACCCCTCAGATATCTGTACAACTACCACCTCAGACATGTGTACAACTACCACCTCAGACATGTGTACAACTACCACCTCAGACATGTGTACAACTACCACCTCAGATATCTGTACAACTACCACCTCAGATATGTGTACAACTACAACCACAGAATGTGTACAACTACCACCTCAGATATGTGTACAACTACCACCTCAGATATCTGTACAACTACCACCTCAGACATGTGTACAACTACCACCTAAATATCTGTACAACTACCACCTCAGATATGTGTACAACTACCACCTCAGATATCTGTAAAACTCCCACCTCAGATATCTGTACAACTACCACCTCAGATATCTGTAAACTACCACCTCAGACATGTGTACAACTACCACCTCAGATATGTGTACAACTACCACCTCAGATATCTGTACAACTACCACCTCAGATATGTGTACAACTACCACCTCAATATCTGTACAACTACCACCTCAGATATGTGTATACTACCACCTCAGATATCTGTACAACTACCACCTCAGACATGTGTACAACTACCACCTAAAACATGTGTACAACTCCACCTCAGATATCTGTACAACTACCACCTCAGATATGTGTACAACTACAACCACAGACATGTGTACAACTACCACCTCAGATATCTGTAAACTACCACCTCCAGACATGTGTACAACTACAACCTCAGACATGTGTACAACTACCACCTCAGACATGTGTACAACTACCACCTCAGACATGTGTACAACTACCACCTCAGATATCTGTACATGTGTACAACTACCACCTCAGACATTGTACAACTACCACCTCAGATACCCCCCCCCCCCCCCCCCCCCCCCCCCCCCCCCCCCCCCCCCCCCCCCCCCCCCCCCCCCCCCCCCCCCCCCCCCCCCCCCCCCCCCCCCCCCCCCAAAAAAAAAAAAAAAAAAAAAAAAAAAAAAAAAAAAAAAAAAAAAAAAAAAAAAAAAAAAAAAAAAAAAAAAAAAAAAAAAAAAAAAAAAAAAAAAAAAAAAAAAAGACATTGTACAACTACCACCTCAACATGTGTACAACTCCACCTCAGACATGTGTACAACTACCCCCTTCAGAATGTGTACAACTACCACCTCAGACATGTTACAACTACCACCTCAGACATGTGTACAACTACCACCTAAATTTTAAAACCACCTCATATCTGTAAACCACCTCAGATATGTGTACAACACAACCACAGACATGTACAACACCACCTCAGATATCTGTACAACACCACCTCAAATTGTACAACAACCTCAGACATGTGTACAACTACCACCTCAGATATCTGTACCACCACCCAGATATGTGTACAACTACACCCAAAATTAAACCACCCACCTAAATTAAACTACCACCCAAAAAATACCACCCACACATGTGTACAACACCACCCAGATTTAAACACCACCTCAATTTTGTACATACACTAATAAACCCTATTTACAATACCACCTCAACTTACTATACCCGACATGTGTAAACTACCACCTCACATGTGTAAACTACCACCTAACATGTGTAAACTACCTTTCAGAATGTGTACAAACCACCTCAGAATGTTAAACTACCCAATGTGTAAACTACCACCAAAATTTTAAACTACCACCCAAATTGTAAATACCACCTCAAATGTGTCAACTACCAACCAGAACAAAACACCACCTAATATCACAACACTACATTTCAACTCCCAACCTCAGACATTTCAACTACCACCTCAGACATGTGACAACTACACCTCAGACATGTAAACTAACCTCACATGTTAAACACCACCTCAGACAGGGTTAAACACCACCTCAGTACTTCATTACAACTAACCCCCAATACTTAAATTTAACTATCACCTCGACATGTTACAACTATCACCTCAGACATGTATACAACACCACCAACTGTGTACAACTACCACCTCAGACTTTACAACTCCACCTCAGTTACAACATCACTTAACATGTGTACAACACCCCCAGACATGTGTACAATACCCCAGACATGTAAAACCCCCAACATGTGTACAACTACCACCTCAGATATCTGTACATGTGTACAACTACCACCTCAGACATGTTACAACTCCCCCAAATTGTAATTAAACCACCCAGTTTGGTAAACACCCCTGATATCTGTCATTAAAATCCACCTAGATATCTGACATGTATACAACTATCACCTCAGACATGTATACAACTATCACCTCAAATTGTACAACTCCCCTCAGACATGTGTACAACTACCACCTCAGACATGTGTACAACAAACACTTCAGACATGTTACAAACCACCTCAGACATGTTACAACACCACAAATTTACAACTACCACCTCAGAAGGTACAACTACCACCTCAGAATTTACAACTACACCTAAATATTGTACATAACAATCCCACCCATTAACATTTTAAACTCCCCAAATGTGTAAACTCCCCCCCAGAATTTTAAACTACCCCCAGAATATAAACTACCCCCTTCAGACATGTTACAACTACCACCTCAGACTGTACAACTACCACCTCAGAATGTGTACAAACTATCACTTCAGACATGTGTAAAACTCCCACCTCAGCCATGTGTACAACTATCACCTCAGACATCTGTACAACTACCACCTCAGATATCTGTACAACTACCACCCTCAGATATCTGTACATGTATACAACTACCACCTCAGACATGTGTACAAACTACCACCTCAGACATGTGTACAACTACCACCTCAGATATGTGTACAACTACCACCTCAGACATGTGTACAACTACCACCTCAGACATGTGTACAACTATCACCTCAGATATCTGTACAACTACCACCTCAGACATGTGTACAACTACCACCTCAGACATGTGTACAACTATCACCTCAGACATTTGTTCAGCTACCACCTCAGACATGTGTACAACTGCCACCTCAGTCATGTGTACAACTGCCACTTCAGACATGTGTACAACTACCACCTCAGACATGTATACAACTATCATCTCAGACATGTGTACAACTACCACCTCAGACATGTGTACAACTACCACCTCAGACATGTATACAACTATCACCTCACATATCTGTACATGTGTACAACTACCACCTCAGATATCTGTACATGTGTACAACTATCACCTCAGACATGTGTACAACTACCACCTCAGACATGTGTACAACTACCACCTCAGACATGTATACAACTATCACTTCAGACATGTATACAACTATCACCTCAGACATGTGTACAACTATCACCTCAGACATGTGTACAACTATCACCTCAGACATGTGTACAACTATCACCTCAGACATGTGTACAACTATCACCTCAGACATCTGTACAACTACCACCTCAGATATCTGTACAACTACCACCTCAGATATCTGTACATGTATACAACTACCACCTCAGACATGTGTACAACTACCACCTCAGACATGTGTACAACTACCACCTCAGATATGTGTACAACTACCACCTCAGACATGTGTACAACTACCACCTCAGACATGTGTACAACTATCACCTCAGATATCTGTACAACTACCACCTCAGACATGTGTACAACTACCACCTCAGACATGTGTACAACTATCACCTCAGACATTTGTTCAGCTACCACCTCAGACATGTGTACAACTGCCACCTCAGTCATGTGTACAACTGCCACCTCAGACATGTGTACAAATACCACGTCAGACATGTGTACAGATGTCTGATTACTACAGTACCACCTCAGACATATGTACAATTACCACCTCAGACATGTGTAACCGCTAGATGTCGTTTCTACAGGGCCCCGAGTCATCCATCTGACCGCGGCCAGACCTGACATCGCAGGCAATAAATATTCATGTAATCCCAATCCCTGCTATTCGGTTTCTCCTGTCTGAAATCTCCTGTCATAATTCAGTGCCAGGATGAGGGAAACAGTGCTTGTCCTCGTCCAACCATCTCTCACCCCACCTGACCCTACGTGACAAGTTACAGCTGTTTTTAGATTTGTGTGTATAATTTCCGTTCCGCAATCGCCCCGTTACCGCGCTGACATCAGTTGCATCTGTCAGGGTTTGATAGCTCTGACGTCCCCTGCTAGATTGGCGTGGGTTCGATCTCTTGTAGGCTGTAATATATAGCTCTTGATGTAAACTTGATTACATAGCGTGACGATCGTGTCACTCGCGGTGGGAAACGAGGGTGGCTGTCGAAGGTTCGAAGATTTGTTTGTATATTTAAACCCTGCAGAACAAGAGCTCACTTGTTCTTTTCTTTCTCTCCTTTGTTTCTAGAGTGGCATTGGCGAATGTCCAGTCTTATTTTACCCAAAAACTACTGACCAGTGGGTACCTGGTAAATGGGAACTGAAAAGAGGGTACATGGTTAATGGAACCATAAATACAAACAAGTTATTGCAGAAATTAATGCGTGCAGTTCCCACGTGTAAGGTTACATAAACTTGTGAGTGTAGTTCGTTTCAATCACACTGGCTGTATAACTATGGTTGGTTTCAATCACACTGGCTGTATAACTCATGTTTTGGTCTCAATCACCTGGGATGTATAAGTCACTCACGTTGGTCTCAATCACCTGGGATGTATAACTCACGTTGGTCTCAATCACCTGGCATGTATAACTCACGTTGGTCGCAATCACCTGGGATGTATAACTCACGTTTGTCTCTAATAGGTGTCGGTTTGCCTCATGAATGGGGTACACAAGCAGCCACCGTTTACTGATGTGTCATCAATACCATTCCCCCACGACAAGGTAACAACTACTGATGTGTCATCAATACCATTCCCCCACGACAAGGTAATCTCTACTGATGTGTCATCAATACCATTCCCCCACGACAAGGTAATCTCTACTGATGTGTCATCAATACCATTCCCCCACAACAAGGTTACCTCTACTGATGTGTCATCAATACCATTCCCCCACAACAAGGTTATCTCTACTGATGTGTCATCAATACCATTCACCCACAACAAGGTTATCTATACTGATGTGTCATCAATACCATTCACCCACAACAAGGTTATCTATACTGTTGTGTCAACAAGACCATTCCCCCACAACAAGGTTATCTCTACTGATGTGTCAACAATACCATTCCCCCACAACAAGGTTACCTCTACTGATGTGTCATCAATACCATTCCCCCACAGCAAGGTAACCTCTACTGATGTGTCAATACCAATCCCCCACAACAAGGTTACCTCTACTGTTGTGTCAACAAGACCATTCCCCCACAACAAGGTTATCTCTACTGATGTGTCAACAATACCATTCCCCCACAACAAGGTTACCTCTACTGATGTGTCATCAATACCATTCCCCCACAACAAGGTTACCTCTACTGATGTGTCATCAATACCATTCCCCCACAACAAGGTACCTCTACTGATGTGTCATCAATACCATTCCCCCACAACAAGGTTACCTCTACTGTTGTGTCAACAAGACCATTCCCCCACAACTAAGTTCCCTCTACTGTTGTGTCAACGAAACCATTCCCACACAACAAAGTTCCCTCTACTGATGTGTCATCAATACCATTCCCCCACAACAAGGTTATCTCTACTGATGTGTCATCAATACCATTCCCCCACAACAAGGTTACCTCTACTGATGTGTCAATACCATTCCCCCACAACAAGGTTATCTCTACTGACATGTCATCAAGACCATTCCATCACAACAAGTTTCCCTCTATGGATGTGTCAATAAGTCATTTCTCCCTCAACACGGCTACACAAACAGCTACCACCTATGAATGAAGAAGAGATGAATATTTCCTCCGTAGACACAAATTAACCCTCTCTCTATTGTTTGGTACCAGCCCTCCAGACCACACAGAACACTCATTCTCACAAAACTTCCACCCCCCACACTGCCGACTCTCCCAAGCCTATGGTCCACTAGACTTTAATCAGATTAGTAGATTTATTGTATTGATTTGCGATCGGAGAGTTAACCAGACGAGAAACACGGCGGAAAATCCATACTTGGAGAAAGGTGAAGGGAACAAGTCAAGGCCAGGAAACGTAGTATCTGAAGTTCTCACTTACCGACAACTCTCGATCACAAGCTTCCGGTCTGATCGGGAAATGCTCCAGAAATGGTCACAACTTGTTGAGGAACAAGACGTTGCTCTCCGGCCAGCTAGCCTCGGATGAGGGCCATAAGCCGGACAGTCTGTTTCAGATTACAGTGGACATCTGACAGAATCCAAAATGTCGTCAGTAAGATTTGCTTCCGGTGTAAGAGCTCGTTGACCAAATCCCCAAATGGGGTATGGGATCAAGGTGGATCGTGGTTTAAGTGGAAGTTTGAGGTGACATTTGGAGGTGCTGTGTAAAAATGATATTTGAAGGTGGTAGTTAGAGGTGGATTCGACCCCCGCTGGTGACTTGCGGGATACTGAGCCGGCCGCTCAGAAAGCAATGGCAAAATACTGAGCGTAATCTTACCAAGAAATCAACAGACAGCTGGAAGATGCTGCTGTTGACAGCGATGTCCTGTAAAGGATATGAAAAAAAAAAAATTAGAGGTAATATTTGGAAATGGTATTTAGAGGAGACATTTGTAGATGATATTTAGAGGTGGTTAAAGAAAAGAACAAATGCATTTATACTTCAAGAGCTGAATAGTGAAGAAGGTTTTCTATTACAGACGATAAAACAATGAAAATTGAAATATTTTGGTCACTTGAGACGTCACGAATGTTTGAAGAGAACATTAATGGATGGGCATATGCCTAGCAAGAGAGGAAGAGGAAGGCCTAAGAGAAGATGGGTGCAGGATGTGGCGGATGATCTCCAGATGGGTGTATCAGACGCGGGACATCTTGCTTATGATCGAGAGGTTTTCTGGAAGGTTGTTATGGGAGCGAGTTCTGCAAAGGACATGCTAGTGAATGAATGAGTGACTTTAGAGGTAATATCTGGAATTGGTATTTAGAGGAGATACTTAAAAATAATATTTAGAGGTGGTATCTGAAGACGGTTTTAAGGGTGATATTTGGAGTGGCATTTAGACGTGGTTTTGTAGAGTAGTATTTATTGATGGTATATAGGCTACACCAGTGTGGTACCGGGACCCTTACTAGGACACACGAGACAGAACCGCGGAAACTTGCCATGTATGTCGTAAGGTGGGAAACACGAGGGTCTGTGCGACATTGACTGCCTCATCCCGTGGACAGCTCTAGCTGACAAGAGCCACCAGTCTCTAGCTGAAAACAGCCACCAGTATCTAGCTGACAACAGCCACCAGTCTCTAGCTGACAATATCCACCAGTCTCTAGCTGACAATATCCACCAGTCTCTAGCTGACAATATCCACCAGCCTCTAGCTGACAACAGCCATCAGTCTCTAGCTGACAATATCCACCAGTCTCTAGCTGACAATATCCACCAGTCTCTAGCTGACAATATCCATCAGTCTCTAGCTGACAATATCCACCAGTCTCTAGCTGACAACAGCCACCAGTCTCTAGCTGACAACAGCCACCAGTCTCTAGCTGACAATATCCACCAGTCTCTAGCTGACAATATCCACCAGTCTCTAGCTGACAACAGCCACCAGTCTCTAGCTGACAATATCCACCAGTCTCTAGCTGACAATATCCACCAGTCTCTAGCTGACAATATCCATCAGTCTCTAGCTGACAATATCCACCAGTCTCTAGCTGACATATCCACCAGTCTCTAGCTGACAACAGCCACCAGTCTCTAGCTGACAATATCCACCAGTCTCTAACTGACAATATCCACCAGTCTCTAACTGACAATATCCACCAGTCTCTAGCTGACAATATCCACCAGTCTCTAGCTGACAACAGCCACCAGTCTCTAGCTGACAACAGCCACCAGTCTCTAGCTGACAATATCCATCAGTCTCTAGCTGACAACAGCCACCAGTCTCTAGCTGACAACAGCCACCAATCTCTAGCTGACAACAGCCACCAGTCTCTACCTGACAATATCCATCAGTCTCTAGCTGACAACAGCCACCAGTCTCTAGCTGACAACAGCCACCAGTCTCTAGCTGACAATATCCACCAGTCTCTAGCTGACAACAGCCACCAGTCTCTAGCTGACAACAGCCGCCAGTCTCTAGCTGACAATATCCACCAGTCTCTAGCTGACAATATCCACCAGTCTCTAGCTGACTAATTCCACCAGTCTCTAGCTGACAACAGCCACCAGTCTCTAGCTGACAATATCCATCAGTCTCTAGCTGACAATATCCATCAGTCTCTAGCTGACAACAGCCATCAGTCTCTAGCTTACAACAGCCACCAGTCTCTAGCTGACAATATCCACCAGTCTCTAGCTGACAATATCCACCAGTCTCTAGCTGACAATATCCACCAGTCTCTAGCTGACAACAGCCACCAGTCTCTAGCTGACAATATCCATCAGTCTCTAGCTGACAACAGCCACCAGTCTCTAGCTGACAATATCCACCAGTCTCTAGCTGACAACAGCCATCAGTCTCTAGCTGACAACAGCCACCAGTCTCTAGCTGACAATATCCACCAGTCTCTAGCTGACAATATCCACCAGTCTCTAGCTGACAATATCCACCAGTCTCTAGCTGACAATATCCACCAGTCTCTAGCTGACAATATCCATCAGTCTCTAGCTGACAATATCCACCAGTCTCTAGCTGACAACAGCCACCAGTCTCTAGCTGACAATATCCATCAGTCTCTAGCTGACAATATCCATCGGTCTCTAGCTGACAATATCTATCAGTCTCTAGCTGACAACAGCCACCAGTCTCTAGCTGACAACAGCCACCAATCTCTAGCTGACAACAGCCACCAGTCTCAACCTGACAACAGCCACCAGTCTCTAGCTGACAACAGCCACCAGTCTCTAGCTGACAACAGCCACCAGTCTCTAGCTGACAATATCCACCAGTCTCTAGCTGACAACAGCCAACAGTCTCTAGCTGACAATATCCACCAGTCTCTAGCTGACAATATCCACCAGTCTCTAACTGACAATATCCACCAGTCTCTAGCTGACAATATCCACCAGTCTCTAGCTGACAACAGCCACCAGTCTCTAGCTGACAACAGCCACCAGTCTCTAGCTGACAATATCCATCAGTCTCTAAGCTGACAACAGCCACCAGTCTCTAGCTGACAACAGCCACCAATCTCTAGCTGACAACAGCCACCAGTCTCTACCTGACAATATCCATCAGTCTCTAGCTGACAACAGCCACCAGTCTCTAGCTGACAACAGCCATCCAGTCTCTAGCTGACAATATCCACCAGTCTCTAGCTGACAACAGCCAACAGTCTCTAGCTGACAACAGCCGCCAGTCTCTAGCTGATAATATCCACCAGTCTCTGCTGACAATATCCACCAGTCTCTAGCTGACTATATCCACCAGTCTCTAGCTGACAACAGCCACCAGTCTCTAGCTGACAATATCCATCAGTCTCTAGCTGACAATATCCATCAGTCTCTAGCTGATAACAGCCACCAGTCTCTAGCTGACAACAGCCACCAGTCTCTAGCTGACAATATCCACCAGTCTCTAGCTGACAATATCCACCAGTCTCTAGCTGACAATATCCACCAGTCTCTAGCTGACAACAGCCACCAGTCTCTAGCTGACAATATCCATCAGTCTCTAGCTGACAACAGCCACCAGTCTCTAGCTGACAATATCCACCAGTCTCTAGCTGACAACAGCCATCAGTCTTTAGCTGACAACAGCCACCAGTCTCTAGCTGACAATATCCATCAGTCTCTAGCTGACAATATCCACCAGTCTCTAGCTGACAACAGCCACCAGTCTCTAGCTGACAATATTCACCAGTCTCTAGCTGACAACAGCCACCAGTCTCTAGCTGACAACAGCCACCAGTCTCTAGCTGACAATATCCAAAAGTCTCTAGCTGACAATATCCACCAGTCTCTAGCTGACAATACCCACCAGTCTCTAGCAGACAACAGCCACCAGTCTCTAGCTGACAATATCCACCAGTCTCTAGCTGACAATATCCATCATTCTCTAGCTGACAATATCCACCAGTCTCTAGCTGACAATATCCACCAGTCTCTAGCTGACAACATCCATTAGTCTCTAGCTGACAACAGCCATCAGTCTCTAGCTGACAACATCCATCAGTCTCTAGCTGACAACAGCCACCAGTCTCTAGCTGACAACAGCCATCAGTCTCTAGCTGACAACATCCACTAGTCTCTAGCTGACAACAGCCACCAGTCTCTAGCTGACAACAGCCACCAGTCTCTAGCTGACAACAGCAACCAGTCATGAACGAGTCTACCCAATCTGGGCCCGAGTTGTTTGAGGGGGCTGCTCCGCTGGTAGATGGGAGATAGTGGGAGATATTTCAGGGAGGCTGCTCCGCTGGGAGATGGGAGGCGGCGGGAGTTGTTTGAGGGGTCTGCTCTGCTGGTAGATGGGGGATAGTGGGAGATGCTTGAGGGGGCTGCTCTGCAGTTAGATGGGAGATAGTGGGAGATGTTTGAAGAGGCTGCTCCGCAGAGAGATGGGAGATAGTGGGAGATGTTTGAGGGGGCTGCTCCGCTCGGAGATGGGAGGCAGCGGGAGTTGTTTGAGAGGTCTGCTCTGCTGGTAGAGGGGGGATAGTGGGAGATGTTTAAGGGGGCTTCTCTGCTGGGAGATGGGAGATAGTGGGAGATGTTTGAGGGGGCTGCTCCGCAGAGAGATGGGAGATAGTGGGAGATGTTTGAGGGGGCTGCTCCTCTCGGAGATGGGAGGCAGCGGGAGTTGTTTGAGGGGTCTGCTCCGCTGGGAGATGGGAGATAGTGGGAGATGTTTGATGTGGCTGCTCCGCTGGTAGATGGGAGATAGTGGGAGATGTTTGAGGGGGCTGCTCCGCTGGAAGATGGGAGATAGTGGGAGTTGTTTGAGGGGTCTGTTCCGCTGGGAGAAGGGAGATAGTGGGAGATAAGAGATAGTGGGAGATGGGAGATAGTGGGAGATGGGAGATAGTGGGAGATGGGAGATCGTGGGAGATGTTTTAGGGGGCAGCTCCGTTGGGAGATGGGAGGCGGCGGGAGTTGTTTGAAGGGTCGGCTCTGCTGGGAGATGGGAGGTAGCAGACGATGAATGTACGTCATGAATCAGATTGGATCTCACAGCCCACACAGCAGGTCAGGCGTAAAATATTTCTTAGATTAAACAGGAAGCCATTTTTTTTGGTGGGCTTTTTGAACAAGACAACTCTTGATTTGTTATGTGATTATAATTCAGACACGTATCTACGCCCGTCTGTCTTTCTTGTCTGTCTATCTGTGTGTCTAGGGGGCTGCGTGGTCTCGAGGTATGGTGTCCGCCTCGAGTGCTGGAGGTCTCGGGTTCAAGCTCCGGTGAGGAACGGGATTTTTTCACGTTGACTTCTAGTAATAAAATGTCCCCTGGTCTCTGGGTAATGAGATCGGACGCCCGTGTGATTGTTGCGCACGTAAAATATCCCTTGGTAGTTGGAAATCAAAAAAGAGTAGCCTAACGGCGCTGCCCGGGCAAAATTTCAAGTTAAAAATCTACCCAAAGTATTTCAGGATCCTCATCGATGCTACAGAGTTCGTGCAATGAGCTGACCCTCTCCGGATTCAGGTGTAGGTTAGGATAGAACGGAGCACTTATGGGCACCCGTGTGCCGTGATGTTGATCCGTCGACTAAACTAAACTGCCTGCCTGTCTGCCTGCCTGTCTGCCTGTCTGCCTGCCTGTCTGCCTGCCTGTCTGCCTGCCTGTCTGTCTGTCTGTCTGTCTGTCTGTCTGTTGCTACCCACAATAAGTCAACATCTCTTATCTCGGGCAACATTACGCATCCGACATCCAGGTGCCCCTTCCGACATCCAGGGACTCCATCCACATACATGGACCTCATCCAACATACAGGGACCCCCATCCGACATCCATGGGCCACATCCGACAACCAAGGACCCCATCTGACATCCATGGACCAAATCCGACATAAGGGACCCCATCCGACAACCAGGGACCCCCGTCCGACAACTAGGGACCCCCGTCCGACACCCAAGGACAGATCAGACATCCAGGGACACGACATGAAGAGATCTCAGCTGACATTCATAAACACCAGTCAAGAGCTATGGATCCAGCCAAGGATCTCTTTTATCGTGCAGGAACCTCCATCCGACATCCAGATACCCAATTCGACAATCAAAGACCGAAACCTTTATCCAGGAATTCCACCGACATCCAGGGACTTCACCGACATCCAGGGACCCCCACCGTCATCCAGGGACCTCATTGGCATCCATTGACCCTACCCACATCCATTGACCCTACCCACATCCAGGGACCCCCACAGACATCCAGGGACCCCACAGACATCCAGGGACCCCACAGACATCCAGGGACCCCACAGACATCCAGGGACCCTACGCACATCCAGGTAGCCTGTCAGCAACCGATGTCACAGGCATTCTAGGATACTTCTCTCGCACCACACACAAGACTTGCTAGTCGTACGAGAGGTTACACATTTTATTGCCACTGGCTCTTTGCATCACATCAATGTACAACAAACAGTCGCTAACAAATCACACAAGAATAAATGCACAGAACTTCCTATCACTAGTCGTTTCCTAACCCTATCGCTAATCTAACTACTCGGCTAACGAAACAAGCATCGCTAAGCGATGTTATCACTCTGAAGTCTGTGTCCCGTCTGATTCTACTCCGCGTGCTGTTTACACAGTACGCGGAAGGACTTGGGGCGCACTACGGCTTTTGCGTGCGGCCTCATTCAGCACGCTCGAGTAGTGGCCTCTCTTGAGTTACACTCTAGTTTCACGTTGCCATGATCATGCCGTGACCAGAGTGCTAACTCTCTGGTTGACACCTCCGTGTCTCATGAGAGAACTAATTACTAGTTCCCCTCCCTATCACCTACCCTGCCCTCATGTAGGGGCACTGGGTTACCTCTAATCTACTTGAGGTAGACCACTCATTCAGGGTGGTCTTCCTCCTCTATACTTGAGTCTTTGACACACACCCTCCCCTCCTGTTTTGACTCAAAGTTTGTAACGCAACACAGGAGGGGAGGGTGTGGGATAAATGAAATGAAATGGGTAATGTAAAATGTAACAAAAATTCTAAATAATGTTGTTAATGAAAAAAAAAATGAAAAAAAATATAATGGATAAAGGATATTTTTAACTACATGGTATAAATGATGTATGTTTATGTGTATAATCCTTTTATGCTATAAAGTATAACCTAATTTTAGTCCTAAATGATGAAGTTGTTAATGTGTTCATAAAGATGGAATGAAATAAAATGACATTAAATGAATAAATGGTGTTGTTTCTATCTTAAGCTATTTATACTAATCTTTAATTGGCTGCTATTAAGTTTAAAGTACTATTCTAATCTATTTTTATGCTAAGTAAGTGGGTAAATTAATGATTTATCTAAACTACAAAAAAAAAATCTATTATATTCGCTAAATCTAATCTAACTCTATATTATAGTAACTAATCTAACTATAATTTACCACTATCTTAAAACCGTTATATTACATATCACAATAAGTATATATACATGATGTCTATTTACCTCAGGTTAGTGGTTGCCATACCGTATAGAAATTGCTTTCGTTGGCATAGTTTATGTATACACACTTATCCTGGGTATGCTATCTACACTACACAGTCATACTTGTGTCCTATGGGTATTCTTACACTCGTTGAGTCCGCTGGTGTCGTAGACAAGTATCTTCGTGTCTGTTATTTCACAATGTTCTGACACTGTTCTGATATGAGTAACACAGGTGATTCACCGGAGCACAAATGAAGCCTAGTAAGTAACGAGCTGTCTATGTACACACGGTGATTTCCTTGTTCTTGGCGCACAGTTGTCATTCTGCTGTCTACGGACACATGGTAGTTCACTGTTCTTAGCATACAGTTCTGATCCTGATGTCTATGTATACAATAGTATATTCTACACAGGATACATTAAGTGTATAGTAAATGAACATTTCTTAAACTACCTATTCGTGTGGAATATCAGGTATTTCTACCTCAGATGGTCGACTAAGGGTATCAGCAAGGATGTTGTCCCTACCCTTAATATGCTCTATACTAAAAGTATAATTCTGTAATATTAACGACCACCTGTAGATGCGGTCATTCCGATGTACCCCAATTTGCATGACCGTGATCGGGGAGTTGTCAGTCTGGACCACAAAGTGATTACCCGCCAGAAATCGATGCAACTTCCTCACCGAATAGATGACGCTTAGGGCTTCCAACTCTGATATGGAATATCTGAACTCAGCCGGTGTGATCTTGCGGCTCACGTAGCAAATCGGATGGAAGATGCCATCATAAAATTGGCCTAGCACTGCAGCGATGGAAATCCTGCTGGCATCTGTCCTAAGATAATAAACGAGCCTAGGATTAGGCAAGCGGAGGATTGGTACATTACTAAATAGAATTTTCAATTTTGACAATGCAGAAATTAATAATGCAACTTTGACATCCAATTTTACTGATGCTTTTAAAACATTTTAAAATACACGTGTAATTTCAGCTAAGTTCGGTATGAACTTGCTATAATAATTTACTAAACCCAAAAGGCTCCTGACCTGCTTCTTTGTTGTAGGCATGGTCAGGTTCATAATTATGGTAATAATTCTATTGTCAGTTTTCAGTTGTCCTTGTGAAATGACATAACCCAAAAAATCAATTTCTTGTAGGCCCAATTCGACTTTGCTCGGTTTGACAGTGAGACCGAAGAGTCGCAACCTATCGAAGACATGTCTTAGTTTCAGTAAGTGTGTTGTCCAGTCCTCTGTATGGACACAAATATCATCTATATAGATCACTGTATTCGTCACTCCATGTAGTAAATCTCTAGTTAAGCGTATGAAAGTGGCAGGAGCATTACGAAGTCCGAAAGGAAGAAATCGCCACTCGTAAAGGCCTAGAGGTGTTGAGAAAGCAGTAAGATGGATAGATTGAGTTTGCATAGGGACCTGCCAATATCCCTTAGTTAGGTCTAATTTAGAAAAGATTTTGGAGGTGGACATATCCAGAATAAGATCTTCGCAGGAAGGAATTGGTTCTGCGTCGATCTTAGTGACATTGTTGAGCTTTCTATAGTCCACACAAAGACGAATTGTGGAGTCTTTTTTCTTGACCAAGACGATTGGAAAGGAGTACTCAGATGTAGATTTTTGAATGATTCCACTAGCTTCTAAATTAAGAATTTCCTTATTTAGATTTTCTCTATAGCTAAGTGGGATAGAGTACGGTCTGCATTTGATAGGCTTCGAGTCCGAAAGAAGGATGGAGTGCTCGATTCTGTCCGTCCTACCTGGAATGTCGGAAAATATGTCCTTATATTCAGTCACTAATTCTATTAGCTGTCGTCGTTGTTCGTCTGTCAGTCCCGTTTTTAATCGTATACAATCTAATGTAGCAGTCTTGTCCACAATTGGAACGGGTAGTTCCATCCCGTCGTCGTCTACCTGATTCAGTACGGTTGTGGTACTAAGTGCGTTTTCTGTAATCTCACTAAGTGTATGCATCTCGTCGGATTTGCCAGTCTCGCTAACTAGTGTAGTTGCGTTGTGTACATCTGTCGTCTCATCCTTAGGTGTGGGTGCATTGTGTTCGTCTGTCACTAATTCTGTCTCTTGTCGTGAAAAGTAGGGTTTCAACATGTTGATATGAAATATCTTTCAGTGTCCGTTTATCGATATTTCATAATCGAGATCCGAAATTTTTCGTACCACTTTGAATGGCCCTTGCCATGAAGTCAATAATAAATTCCGTTTGTCTGGAAGTAACAGAAGTATGTCTTGATCTGGTTCAAGAATAATTGTTCTCGCACCTTTGTTTGCGTATTGGCGGTAGATTTGACCCTTCCTCTCCAAAGCTGCCTTAGCTATGATACACGATTTCATGATTTTATCTCGTGTTTCTGTCACCATTTTATAAGGTGTTTTTGGGGTTGGAATTTCAATCGAATTAGTTATTACCTGATGATAAATGGTTAGGGGTCCACGTGGGTTAGCCCCGTATACTAATTCAAACGGTGAGAACCCCGTGTTTGAATGGGGAATCTCCCGATAGGCGAACAGCACTGTTGGTAACAGTGTATCCCAATAAGCTGGGTTTTCTGCTGTCACCTTAGCCAGCATGTGCTTAAGGTCTCCGTTAATTTTTTCTACTATTCCATTGCTGGCTGGATGATAAGCTGTTGTAAAATGCTGTTTAATCCCTAACATTTTCGTAAGGGCTTGCGTTGCAGCCGATATGAATTGAGTTCCACGATCGGATAAGATGGTACGTGGAAATCCGAATCGTGAGAACAAGTGTAGAAATACATTGGCAACGTCTTTGGAGGTGATGTATTTCAAAGCTACTGCCTCAACCCACCTTGAACATAGGTCTACCATTGTTAAGATGAAGCGATTTCCTTTGCTGGACACCTGGTTCAGGGGTCCAACAATATCTACCGCCATACTCTCAAATGGCCTAGAGGCCAGTGTTGAAGGGTGCACTTCCGCTGTAGGATGTTTACCCTTACGTACTAGTTGTTGACAGACATTACACGAACGACAAAATAATTTTATATCATTACAAAGACCTGGCCAATAAAAATGAGTCTGAATTCTGGCCCTGGTCTTGTCGTATGCAAGGTGACCAGCAAACGGTGACTCATGTGCAATCTTTAGCAAAGTTTGGCGGTGTTGTACAGGTAACACCGTTTGCTGAATCTCATGGTTACCAGTTGTATAATATCTAGTAAGGATACCATTATTAAGTCTAAAGAACCATGATGCGTTTTTTGTCACTTTGGCTTTTTCTTTCAAAAGCTTTAGATATGGAGACACACTAGGATCAGCTTTTTGCTGTTTTATAAATTTTTGTCTGGTGGTATCATCCGTGCTAGTTGGTGATAGCAACAGTAGTCTCTCATCTTGTAGTGTGTCTTGATGTTTCATAGTGTCTGCTCTGGTTGTTGCATTAGCTGCATTTAAATGTTCCCATGCAGCTATTTCTTCGTTAGTGCAATGTTTCAATTGGGGTAAGCATCCCAAAATTAAATCAGTACAAGGGTTATCTAAAATCGCACATGTAAAGGTACCAGAAAGGAAAGGAGTCTTAATACGGGCTTTGGCCAAAGGGTAAATTTCAATGTTACCCGAAAAGGTTCGGCATTTGACAGAGTCACCTGTATAATCATTTGGATTCACCAGTTCCTTTCTAAGACCAATAAGGGTGCTGCCGCTGTCCAGCAAACATTGGCATGGTCTGTCGTTGACCATTGCATTGTGGAACACCAAATTGCCTCTGGAGGCTAATGCTGCATTTACACTCTCAGTTGAGAATGGTACTGTATGTCCACATTCTAATTTTCCGTCTGCATGAAATTGGTGACATCGCTCACAATTGTCAAAGCTTAATACATCGCTTACACAACAAACATCTTCAGATTGATTAAAAGGTAATACATTCTCGATATCACACTCAGTCTCACTACCACTGTCAGAAGATGTATCAATCAAAATAGCATTGTTGGCCTTCATTCTTTGGCGGCCCAGGCACTTATTTGAATAGTGCCCGTAGCTAGAACAGAAGAAGCATTTGACTGCACGCCTGTATGCAGTTCTTTTGTTTTGTTGCTTCTTAATGACCATCGCAAGATGTGTCGGATAGTTTGGTGATTTATCACACATAGAATAAGTATCATGAAGAAGTTGACAATAGACACATTTCGACACTTTCTTATCTTTCTTGTCGACTCTATGAAATGGTTTTTTATTGCTCTGATAGCTTTTAGTTTGGTCCTTCACAAAAGAAACTATTTCAGAGTCGCTATTTGATGTCTTGAAAATATCTCTATTTGAGGAAAAATATGCAGAGCCTTTCTTTTCAAATTGTTCTATGGTCTCAATGTCTGACTGCTGCAAGAATTTAGCGAAAGGAGATGGTATAGTGGATATGACTTTATCCATAGCTATTAAAATTTTAAGTTTGTCAAAATCCTTTCCTATTTTTGATGCACTAAGCCATCTATTTAGTACGCTTTGTACATTTGAGACATAATCGATAAAGGTCTCGCTTGGCTTAGGTTTTAAATTGGAAAACTGTACTTGATACCCAGGGGCATCAAGTAAAAAATGTTGCATTATCCTATCATGGATGTACTGATAGTTAGATCTAAGCTCAGTTGGTATTGATTCTATCACTTTAAGGGGCTCTCCACTTAAGTTCTTCATGTAGATCATGGCCCACATATCGATTGGTACTTGGTGGTATTTAAATTGGTATTCGACATTTTCTGTCCAGGCTGATATGGAATCTTCTTTACAAAATGGCTTGATAATGTTTTTGTACTTATTAAATTTATTTTCTTCTTGCTGACTTTTTAGTTTTGTAGCAGAGATCTCTAAGTGTGAATCTACATCCATACCTTTCATCTTTAACTGTGTCATCTGATTCTACCTGTATTTGTTTTTCTTTCACTCTTGCCATTTCATCTATCTCTTTTTGCTTTAATTCTTTCTCCTGATCCAATTGTTTTTGTTTTAATTCTAATTCTTTCTGTTTAATTTCCTTATCATGTTCTATTTGCTTTTCTTTCATCTCTTTATCTTGTTCTAATTGCTTATGTTTTATTTCTAACTCCTTTTGTTTTGTTATCTCAGCTAGTTCCATCTGGTGTTGTCTTTCTCGTGCACGTTCATCTCTCTCAGCATCTTTTGCTTCCTTAAATTTTCGATCAGCATATTGCTCTAAGTCCTTTCCTGTGTATTCTAATTCCTTGCCTGCTTTTATGAAATCAGCTAAAGTTGCCATGTTGTTGGGAGATTAGCTAGATTTGATAGGCACTTAAATATTTATTCACTTATTTATATTAGATATGTTAGGTTATTAAATCCCTGAGTACGAAATAACTATACTCTTAGTTTATAACCTGAAAAACAGATCACCAAAAATATGCTAATACATCACACTCTGAAAAAGAGATGCATTATTAATCATATTGCATGTAAAATCATTTGGGTATACTCATCTTCAAATTCCAGATCATTCATGTACACTCGTTTGGCACTTCAAGTTTAATCGTCTGCCAATACCACACACAGCTCGAGTTATGCTTATGCTCAGCTGTTGTTCTCCCTGTTTATCAAGAGCATCAACAATTAACCACTTGTAAACGATATATAAATATAGACAATTTATTACAATTACATGCCCCAGGAAAAATATAATGTGGTTTAATTAATATTAAATGTCACTGTCTTGTCTTCGTTCTAACGTCTTTTGCCTTCACTAACTCTACTTGTTTAATTTATGGAAGTGTTGTGCAGACTGCGTCTCATTTGCATAGCAAAAGTAGTGCCATCGCGACGGCAAGAAATAGAAAAAAATATATAAATAAATAAATAAATGCTTTGAAATCAATATAAAAGTAATAATAATGTTGAAATAAATAAATATATTCAATAAATAACTAATATAAACAAATAATATTTGATATAAGTCAACGATTCAGGCGAGCAGCCGCTTTGCGATTGTAAACAATCAGTCGCTGACTGCAAATGGCGTAGCGCAGCTGTTTGTCAGTCACGATACGTCAGAGGCGCAGTGCTATTTTTAGATTGGAAAAATCGATTTTGTTCTCGGCTCAGTTTTGTGTATCGCTCCGCCATGAATCATATTTGACAAATACTAGTAAATAAATAAGTAATTACATAAATAAATGATACAAAAGTATAACAATAATACTTACAAATTAGAAGAAAACATGTTCATAAGCACAAAATAATTCAGTAAGCATAAATAAACATAATAATAATAATAATAATAATAATAATAATAATAATAATAATAATAATAATAATAATAATAATAATAATAATAATAATAATAATAATAATAATAATAATAATAAGTCTTTATTTTCAAAGGGTTAAGAATTGGGCACGCAGGCCCGTCTGACATTCTGCCCTTCTTCTCTATTTCCTCTCATACATTCTTTCATTCAACATCACTTATGAAGCAACTTTTGACAACAAAAGAACATTAAAACGCATGAAAAATAATCAATAACAAATGACTCACTGAGGCAATGTTTAACATGGGCATTATAAATACCTAAGGAGGGTGTAACGTGCCATACATAAGGGAATGTTTTTTGACTAGTTGTCGTTTGAGATAAGTTACCATTATTGTCTTTTTTGTGTTATTTGTTATGGGGGCATGTAGTCTGTACTAAGGTAGTGTTCAAACAGGTTGCGAATGTATGTATCATGATTGGTGGTGTCTTTGATTTCTTGTGGAAGATTGTTCCACAACTGAGCGGCAGCGGCACATAACTTGGTCACGATGGGCACAGCTCACACTTTGCACTGTCTGCACACGCCATTGTCACTAACGTAAATTAAACCCTGTGATTATCTAGCCGTAATACTAATTTAGAGCCGTGGGTGAGTGTTTTAGCTTGAACGATTGTCCAAGCCACACTTCTGACACCACTTTATCCTAGCCTGTCAGCAACCGATGTCACAGGCATTCTAGGATACTTCTCTCGCACCACACAAAAGACTTGCTAGTCGTACGAGAGGTTACACATTTTATTGCCACTGGCTCTTTGCATCACATCAATGTACAACAAACAGTCGCTAACAAATCACACAAGAATAAATGCACAGAACTTCCTATCACTAGTCGTTTCCTAACCCTATCGCTAATCTAACTACTCGGCTAACGAAACAAGCATCGCTAAGCGATGTTATCACTCTGAAGTCTGTGTCCCGTCTGATTCTACTCCGCGTGCTGTTTACACAGTACGCGGAAGGACTTGGGGCGCACTACGGCTTTTGCGTGCGGCCTCATTCAGCACGCTCGAGTAGTGGCCTCTCTTGAGTTACACTCTAGTTTCACGTTACGGTGATCATGCCGTGACCAGAGTGCTAACTCTCTGGTTGACACCTCCGTGTCTCATGAGAGAACTAATTACTAGTTCCCCTCCCTATCACCTACCCTGCCCTCATGTAGGGGCACTGGGTTACCTCTAATCTACTTGAGGTAGACCACTCATTCAGGGTGGTCTTCCTCCTCTATACTTGAGTCTTTGACAGACCCCAAACACATCTAGGGACCTCACTGATATCCAGGGATCCCACAGACATCCAGAAACTCCATCGGCAACCAGGGACCCCAACGGCAACCAGGGACCCACTGGCATCCAGGAACCTTACCGACATCCAGAAACCCCACCGACATCCAGAGACCCCACCGACATCCAGGGACCTTACCGATATCCAGGAACCCAACCGACACCCAGAGACTCCACCGACATCCAGGGACCTTTCCGACATCCAGGAACCCCACTGACATTCAGAGACCCCACCGACATCCAGAGACTCCACCGACATCCAAGACCCCACCGACATCCGAGGACCCCACCGACATCCAGAGACCCCACCGACATCCGAGGACCCCACCGACATGCAGAAACCTCATGCGATATGGAGTGACCAATCTTTCTTTAACTGAACATATCATGAAAATCTCACGCTTATTGAAAGTGATCAACGTGCGTATACTTGTGTTGACCAATCGTCACTGCCTGACTTCTGTGACTTCCGGGTTTTAGTCGGGACAAAAGGACACCCTAGGATGACAGAACAATCAACCTTTCACCACCTTCCTGGAGACTGACCAACAGCCCGTGCTGAAACGCCCACCGTTTTGTTGTCGAGCGAACTGGTTCTTATGTGATCACACACGGCCATTGTCTGGCTGACACAACCACGGATAACAGCTTTGGGTCGCTCATGTGAGTAATAAACATTTGCTAACGGAGTCATGGAAGTGGCCCACTCACTTCTCTCAGGTTATACACTACGTTTAAGCCCCGCGGGACCTTGTGGTTGACGGTTTACAACGCTTCAAAGAAAGCTTTGTGTAACCAATGTGCACGCAGTGAAGCGTGGTGTTGCCCTAGTTGCTTGTAGCCGACTAGCAGAACGGTTTCTTACAGTTTATTGATCGTCTTCTGTTCGCGTTTCTGAGAATGTATTTTCCCGTCTCACATGTCAATTACAGCCATCAACATTTCTGTGTTCTATGCTACATCAGTACCACATCTGTGATGTTGTGTGTTTCATTACTACCATACCTGTGATGTTGTGTGGTTAATAATTACCACATCTGTGATGTTGTGTGGTTCATTACTACCACATTTGTGATGTTGTGGGGTTCATTACTAACAGATGTGCCATGTTGTGTAGTTCATTACTAACACACCTGTGATAGTGTGTGGTTAATTATTACATCTGTGATGTCGTGTGGTTCTTACTAACACATCTGTAATGTTGTGTTTTTCATTACTACCACATCTGTGATGTGTGGTTCTTACTACCACATCTGAGATGTTGTGTGGTTCATTACTACCACATCTGTGATGTTGTGTGGTTCATTACTAACATATCTGTAGTGTTGTGTGATTCATTATTACAATTATGTGATGCTATGTGTACCAATAGTAGCAACCAAACAAACGAACTACCCACCAACCAACCAACCAATCAACCAACTAACCAACCAAACGAACAAGCAGCCAACCAACCATGCAACCGGTCCACCCACAAAACAACTAGTCAGCAAACCAACCGACCAACCCACAAACAAATCAACCAACCAAGCAACAGGCCAACCCACAAACCAATCAACCAATCAATCAACCAACCAACCAACCAAACGAACAGGCAGCCAACCAACCAAGCAACCGGTCCACCCAAAAAACAACTAGTCAGCAAACCAACCGACCAACCCACAAACCAATCAACCAACCAAGCAACCGGCCAACCCACAAACCAATCAACCAACCAATCAACCAACCAACCAACCAACCAAACGAACAGGCAGCCAACCAACCAAGCAACCGGTCCACCCACAAAACAACTAGTCAGCAAACCAACCGACCAACCCACAAACCAATCAACCAACCAAGCAACCGGCCAACCCACAAACCAATCAACCAACCAAGCAACCGGCCAAGCAACAAACCAATCAACCAAACCCGATTAAAGCAGGTGAAGGAAGTCGCTGGGCGGATGGGCATTGTCAGGGAATCTGTCAGTGGGGAACATCGTAGTACCATGGTTCCCACTACTAGAACATATCCACGTGGGAACCGCATGGGAATGTGCGATGCTTGGAACTGGGAATCGCATGTCAGATGGAAATGTTCCACTTGTTCTTTGGGCAAGCCTTGACATGGAAGACTTTGCGCTGCTCAGGCCTCTGTCTACAGTTCTGTACATGTGTGAATAGTTGGATTCTGTCTCCAGTTCTGTGAGTTTGGAATAGATGGATTCTGTCTCCAGTTCTTTACATTTGTGAATAGATGGATTCTGTCTAGAGTTCTGTAATGTGTGAATAGATGGATTCTGTCTCCAGTTCTGTACGTTTGGAATAGATGAATTCTGCTTCCAATTATGCACATGTGTGAATAGATGGATTCTGTCTCCAGTTCTGCACATTGGTGGATAGATGGATTCTGTCTCCAGTTCTGTACATCTGTGAATATATGGATTCTGTCTAGAGTTCTGCAATGTGTGAATAGATGGATTCTGTCTCCAGTTCTGTACGTTTGGAATAGACGTATTCTGCCTCCAGTTATGCAAATGTGTGAATAGATGGATGCTGTCTCCAGTTCTGTACATTGGTGGATAGATGGATTCTGTCACAGTTATGTACATTGGTGGATGAATGGATTCTGTCTACAGTTAAGTACATTGGTGAATGGATGGATTCTGTCTCCAGTTATGAACGAACAGACTTTATAAACGTACGAACAGACTTTATAAACGTACGAACAGACTTTATTTTCAAAGGGTAACAAATTGGGCACGCAGGCCCGTCTTATATTCGGCCCTTCCAATCACTCATCTTTCTTTCAACAACAGTGCATAGGAAAAAACATTGTCACATGAATTTTGTAAACATAAACAATGCATATTACTATGTTATGTGACACATCCACAACCCACCCACACATCCCCCATTCACTCCAACTCCTCCACCCAACCACACACACACATACATTCCCCCACCCATCCACCACATCCCTACACCTACACATCTCCCCACCCACACACACTTCTCACCCACCATACATCCCATCCACCCACACCCCAAGCACACATACATTCCCAAACCCACACATCCCCCACCCACACACATCCACCCACCTACTCACATCTCCCCACCCACTCACATATCCTCTACCCGTCCCATTACCCACCAACAATCACTCACCCACATATCCTCCTCCACCCACACACCTCCAACCACCCAGCCAAACACACATTCCTCAGCCACACATCCCCCACGCACACACACATCTCCCCGTCAACTCACATATCCCGCACCTACCCACACACAAATTCCGAACCCACCCACACAATCTCCCATCTCCCCCAGCCCACTCACAGATCCCGAGCCCACCCCTACAAACATCCCCCACCATCTCCTAACCTACACACACTCACCCACCCTCATATCCTCTACCCACCCACACATCCTCTACCCACCCAAACATCCCTTAACCACACACCCTTACTCATATACAATCACCCACCCACACATCCTCTACCCAACCACACATCCTCCACCCACCCATCCCCCAGCCACACATCCCTTAACCACACACCCCTATCCATATACACACACATCCCCACCCACGCACAATCTCCCCACCCGTACACACATCCATACCCACCAACACATCCCCCATCACATCACAAACACACACCTCCCATCCACGCACAACCCACACACACATCCCCAACCCATACACATCCCCAACCCATACACTCATCCCCACACACACACATCCCCAACCCATACACTCATCCCCTCACACATTCCTAGATACACGTACTTATCCTTCAGCCACTAACACCCACACATACCTCACCCACTCATCAGCACATACATTTCCTATCTACCCACCCACACTCACACACCCCAACTACCCATCTAAAGACACATCCCCCACCCTCACACACATCCTTCACCCACCCGCACACCCAACCACACATCCACCCACTCACACACACATTCTTTATCCACTCCCAGCTCCCCTCCCACACAACACCACACCCACACACATCCCTCACCCACACACACATCTCCTCACACATCTCCTACCCATCCACACATCCCCAAACTACAATCACCCTCACTACCCACACATACATCCTCCATCCAGCCACACACACCCCCACCCAGCCAGAGATATCCCCACCCACACACACATCCCCAAATCCATCACTCACACCCATCACGCACCCCTCCCCCAACCCACACACATCCCCCACACACATTCACCCACACCTCTCTCACCCACACATACACTCTCCACCCATCTACCCAAAGATCCCACACCCATACACATCCCTCACCCACACACACATCCCCAAACCCACAACCACCCCCACCTGCACACATCTCCCACCCACTACATATCCCCACACCCACATCTCCCCACCCACACATATATCCCCCACCCATCCCATAACCCACCATCAATCATCCACCCACATATCCTCCTCCACCCACTCACCCACAGCCACCTAGCCAAACACACATCCCCACCCACACACACATCTCCCCGCCAACCCATACATCCCGCACGTACCCACACACAAATCCCCCACCCACCCATACAATCCCACCCCGCCCACCCACACATCCTGAACCCACCCACACACATCACGAATCCACCCACACACACATCCCCCCATCCCTCAACCTACTATTATGATCAAACTCCCACACTTTACACACACATACAGTGACGATTGTCGTGAGCATTGTCGCAAAATTGTAAAGAAAATGGAGAAAAATTGTACATATACACTTTGTAACTTAAAAATTAGTGATGCAATTCAACTCTCTCTCTCTCTCTCTCTCTCTCTCTCTCTCTCTCTCTCTCTCTCTCTCTCTCTCTCTCTCTCTCTCTCTCTCTCTCTCTCTCTCTCTCTCTCTCTCTCTCCCACTCACTAACGCTCTCGCTCACATTACAGTAATGTTATATTATACATGATAAAATCAAGTGTCACACATACAAAATGATAATGTGAAAGATGAAAATACACAAAAAATATGGAATGGCATATTACAGGACATGCGTGCACTCAACTCTCTCTCTCTCCCTCTCTCTCCTCTCTCTCTCTCTCTCTCTCTCTCTCTCTCTCTCTCTCTCTCTCTCTCTCTCTCTCTCTCTCTCATACTCCCTAATTCTCTCACTCACTCTGCAGTGATGTATATGTGTTCATGTTATAAATTATAACATCAATTGGCATTCAAAATGGTTATATGAACATGAGAATACACAACATATATGGAATAGCATGTTACATCATATGCGTGCGCTTAAATCTCTCTCTCTCTCTCTCTCTCTCTCTCTCTCTCTCTCTCTCTCTCTCTCTTCTCACCAACACACACCCATAGACACTCACAAACAATGCACGCACACATACACACACATTAACAGATCCATTCTTCCACTGCCTCTCTCTCGTTTGCTCACTCTCCCCCCCTCTCTCTCTCTCTCTCTCTCTCTCTCACAATCATTATTTCACCCATTAAGTCACTATCTCCATCTTTCATTTACTCAATATCACACTCTCTTTCACTCTCACTCACACACAGACAGACACACACCCTCTCGCTATCACATCTCCCCACCCACTCACACATCCTCCTCCTACAAACATCCTCACCACCCACACATACATCCTCCACCCACTCACATTTACCCCATCCACACTCACACACTCCCACCCACACAGACATATCCCATTCACAGACACCCCCCACACTCATCCTCCACACCCATTACACACCCATCCCCCAACCCACACAATCTCCTACACACCCATTCACCCACCAAAACACACTCCCTACCCACACCCCATCCCAACCCACCAGCACCCACATACTTCAAACTATCCTCTCAAATATCCCCCCCCCCACACACACACACATCCCTCACACACACACAACATCCACTACCGACTACACATCCCTTCACACATCCACACATCATCCATTAACCCATACACATCCCCCAGGCACAACCCCTCCACACATACATTCCCCTCCCCCCCCCCACACACACACACATATCCCTCACATACAAACCCATACACACATCCTCACATCTAGACACATACATGATGCCTCACATGATCACTGAAACTAATAAGAACAAACTCCCACACTTTACACACAACTGAGATACTGTACGTTTGGAATAGATGGATTCTGTCTCCAGTTCTGTACATGTGTGAATAGATGGATTCTGTCTCCAGTTCTGTACGTTTGGAATAGATGGATTCTATCTCCAGTTCTGTACATTGGTGGATAGATGGATTCTGTCTAGAGTTCTTTACATTTGTGAATAGATGGATTCTGCCTCCAGTTCTGTATATTGGTGAATAGATGGATTCTGTCTACAGTTATGTGTATTGATGGTTGTGTGGATTCTGTCTCCATTTCTGTACATTGTTGGAAGGATGGATTCTGTCTACAGTTCTGTATATTGGTGGATGGGTGGATTCTGTCTACAGTTCTGTATATTGATGGATTGTTGGATTCTGTCTACAGTTCTGTATTTTGGTGGTTGTGTGGATTCACCGATTCAATCTACAGTTCTATACTTTGATGGTTGGGTGAGTGGATTCACCAATTTCCTTATGTTTCTCTACAGTCTCTCCGTCCTCTCGGCCGCCCACGGCAGGCATACTATACAACCTCTCTTAGTTCTCTGAAGTTACAACCTAATTTGACAAGGTTGTTTTGTGTTTCACGAACGGGTGTCCCGCGGCAAATCCTCCACCCACCCGTGAAATGTCATGTCGCTGGAAAGTGGGACAAAACAAGATCGATGACTCTTCCCTGCCCACGTACTCCTTCAAGAGTTGTGGGGAGACGCAGTTTAGTATGCTTGGACTAATTACATTTGTGAAATGAGAAGTGGCTATTTCAACGAGAAATGTGGGTATTTGATTAATGAGATAATCTGGTGGAGGTGTAAATGGAGTGGCAGTGGTATGTCTTCTCTCCGGATATCTACTGGTGTCAGCGCGGGGGATGTAGGTAACAACTTCAGAATTAATCCTGGAGATCCAGAGGCTGATCAGTCGGAGCTGATCTAATCCCTGACCAGACAACTTCTAGGGAAGTTCTACGGGGTGGATCAGAGAAGACAATCATTCCATCAATGTTCACTTCAGCGCGACTGACTGGATCCGCGGCTCACTGGGTAGGGTATGGTCGGTCCATGTGTGTGTGTGTGTATGTGGTGTGTATGTGTGTGTGCGTGCGTGTGTGTGTACCCGTGTGTGTATGTGTATGTGTGTGTACAAGGCTGAAGGTGTATTGTGTATACGATGTTAGCCGCCATGTTTGTGTGTGTGTTTGTGTGTGTACAAAATGAAGCTGTATTGTCTATATGATTGTGTGTGTGTGTGGGTGTGTGTGTGTGTGGGTGTGTGTGTGTGTTTAAAAGCTGAAGGTGTATTGAGTATATGATGCTAGCCGCCAAGTGTGTGTGTGAGTATGTGAGTGTGTGCGTGTGTTTGTGTGTATGTGTGTGTGAGTGTGTGCGTGTGTGAGTCTGTGTGTGTCTGTGTGTAAGTGTGTGTGGATGTGTGTGTGTGTCTGTGTGAGTGTGTGTGCGTATGTGTGAGTGTGTGTGCGTATGTGTGTGTGAGTGTGTGTGTGTGTATAAGAGAGAGAGAGAGAGAGAGAGAGAGAGAGAGAGAGAGAGAGAGAGAGAGAGAGAGAGAGAGAGAGAGAGAGAGAGAGACAAATGCCGGTCCGGCGATCGTATCTTCCAATCTCAATTTAGACTTGTTCCCAGGCCGATCTACCCTTGCCGGACGCCCATGCTACCCAGCTTGCTTGCTCCACCTCCCCACCCTAGCCTTGCCTGCCCCCCTCCCCCACCGACTTGCCTGTCTCTCCCCCTCCCCCTGTTCCTCCCCCCCCCCAACGCAAGCTTGCCGGGCTGCCAGGTAATGTTCGGGAAGTCAATGACCGTACACTGACCCCATCCCCAGTCAAGAAGCCTGGTGGTACACTGACCCCATCCCCAGTTAAGAAGCCTGGTGGTACACTGACCCAACCCCCAGTCAAGAAGGCTGGTGGTACACTGACCCAACCCCCAGTCAAGAAGGCTGGTGGTACACTGACCCAACCCCCAGTCAAGAAGGCTGGTGGTACACTGACCCTACCTCCTCTCAAGAACCTGGTGGTACACTGACCCAACCCCCAGTCAACAAGCCGGGCGGTATATTGACCCCTCCCCCAGTCAACAAGCTGGGCGGTATATTGACCCCTCCCCCCTCCCCCAGTCAACAAGCCGGGCGGTATACTGACCTCTCCCCCCTCCCCCAGTCAACAAGCCGGGCGGTATACTGACCTCTCCCCCCTCCCCCAGTCAACAAGCCGGGCGGTATACTGACCTCTCCCCCCTCCCCAGTCAACAAGCCGGGCGGTATATTGACCCCTCCCCCAGTCAACAAGCCGGGAGGTATATTGACATCTCCCCCAGTCAACAAGCCGGGCGGTATATTGACCCCTCCCCCAGTCAACAAGCCGGGTGGTATATTGACCCCTCCCCCCTCCCCCAGTCAACAAGCCGGGCGGTATATTGACCCCTCTCCCTCCCCCAGTCAACAAGCCGGGCGGTATATTGACCCCTCCCCCTCTCCCAGTCAACAAGCCGGGCGGTATATTGATCCCTCCCCCATCCCCCAGTCAACAAGCCGGGCGGTATATTGATCCCTCCCACCTCCCGCAGTCAACAAGCCGGGCGGTATACTGACCTCTCCCTCAGTCAACAAGCCGGGCGGTATATTGACCTCTCCCCCAGTCAACAAGCCGGGCGGTATATTGACCCCTCTCCCTCCCCCAGTCAACAGGCCGGGCGGTATATTGACCCCTCCCCCTCTCCCAGTCAACAAGCCGGGCGGTATATTGATCCCTCCCACCTCCCGCAGTCAACAAGCTGGGCGGTATACTGACCTCTCCCTCAGTCAACAAGCCGGGCGGTATATTGACCTCTCCCCCAGTCAACAAGCCGGGCGGTATATTGACCTCTTCCCCAGTCAACAAGCCGAGCGGTATACTGACCTCTCCCTCAGTCAACAAGCCGGGCGGTATATTGACCTCTCCCCCAGTCAACAAGCGGGGCGGTATATTGACCTCTCCCCCAGTCAACAAGCCAGGCGGTATATTGACCTCTCCCCCAGTCAACAAGCCGGGCGGTATATTGACCTCTCCCCCAGTCAACAAGCCGGACGGTATATTGACCTCTTCCCCAGTCAACAAGCCGGGCGGTATATTGACCTCTCCCTCAGTCAACAAGCCAGGCGGTATATTGACCTCTCCCCCAGTCAACAAGCCGGGCGGTATATTGACCTCTCCCTCAGTCAACAAGCCGGGCGGTATACTGACCCCACCCGCAGTCCAGTGCCGATGGTCCTATACACGTGACTAGCACCATATACTCGGGACACTGCAAGGCGGGGGACAAGGCGGGGGACAAGGCGGGGGACAAGGCGGGGACAAGGCGGGGGACAAGGCGGGGGACAAGGCGGGGACAAGGCGGGGACAAGGCGGGGGACAAGGCGGGGGACAAGGCGGGGACAAGGCGGGGGACAAGGCGGGGACAAGGCGGGGGACAAGGCGGGGACAAGGCGGGGACAAGGCGGGGGACAAGGCGGGGACAAGGCGGGGGACAAGGCGGGGAACAAGGCGGGGGCAAGGCGGGGACAAGGCGGGGACAGGGCGGGGGACAAGGCGGGGACAAGGCGGGGGACAAGGCGGAGACAAGGCGGGGGACAAGGCGGGGACAAGGCGGGGACAAGGTGGGGGACAATGCGGGGACAAGGCGGGGGACAAGGCGGGAACAAGGCGGGGGACAAGGCGGGGGACAAGGTGGGGGACAAGGCGGGGGACAAGGCTGGAGACAAGGCGGGGGACAAGGCGGGGGACAAGGCGGGGACAAGGCGGGGGACAAGGCGGGAGACAAGGCGGGTGACAAGGCGGGGACAAGGCGGGGACAAGGCGGGAGACAAGGCGGGGGACAAGGCGGGAGACAAGGCGGGAGACAAGGCGCGGGACCAGGTGGGGGACCAGGCGAGGGACAAGAGTCCTGGACGATTGATGAGACAAGGTTGTTTTATTGTCCTCTCCATGGGGGATAGAAGTGGAAGGACACAAGGACATCTGGAAGTCGATGGACACGGATGAATCTGGAAGTCGATGGACACGGAGACATCTGGAAGTCGATGGACACTGGGACATCTGGAAGTCGATGTATACTGGGACATCTGGAAGTCGATGTACACGGGGACATCTGGAAGTCGGTGGACACGGGGACATCTGGAAGTCGATGGACACGGAGAAATCTGGAAGTCGATGAACACGGGGACATCTGGAAGTCGATGGACACGGATAAATCTGGAAGTTGATGGATACGGATAAATCTGGAAGTCGATGGACACGGAGACAACGCCAAGTGGCAGCTCCGGAAACGAAGATTTGGAGGTTAGGAAATCAAGAAACAGAGGACCGACAATGAAGTACGACAGCTGTCACAGGCCGGCTCGAGAGAACATTCACATCCCGCGCGAGGCTGTCTGCCGAGTGGCGAGCGTTCAATCCGAGTGTGCGAGCAACATCGGCCCTCGCTGATTCCGGCCTCGGCGCGCTGTGGGAGAATCTCTGGGATTTGTTGGCACAGCCAGGAATTAGCAGCGATTGAATTCTTGACAACGGCGATCCAAAGTTATTGCAAACTACTCGGGCCAGAACAAAGTCGTGTGTATGTATGCATTATTGCTTGGATATACGTCGTCCCTTCTTACATGCTAGAAGTGACCTACTTTGATTCATCAGGATTATCTCACCGGGTCAAGCGTCTTGTCTCTCGCAGGTAAGTTACTTCATCCAGTTGTCCAGGTGTGTCGGACAGTGATTACTTTGTGCTCATCTGTCCTTTCGTTTTGTTTCCGTGATCTATCACATACTGAGGGTTGCCTAATTTGTTATTGTGTTAGTAATGGTTTATTGTTACCATGCGATAGTCATTGTTATCCTGTGACAGATCATTGTTATCATGTGAGTGATAAATCATTGTTATGTGATAATTCATTGTTACAATATGATATAGTAATGTTGTCATGTGATAGATGGTTGTTATCATGTGATAGATCATTGTTATTAAGTGATAGATCATTATTATCACTCTATAGCTCATTGTTATCATGTGATATATTATTGTTATTATATGAATGATAGATCACTGGTATCATGTGATAGATCATTGTTATAATGTGAGATAACATTGTTATCATTCTATAGCTTATTGTTGTAATGTGATAGATCATTGTTATCATGTGATAGATCATTGTTATAATGTGAGATAACATTGTTATCATTCTATAGCTTATTGTTGTAATGTGATAGATCATTGTTATCATGTGATAGATCATTGTTATAATGTGAGATAACATTGTCATCATTCTATACCTTATTGTTGTAATGTGATAGATCATTGTTATCATATGATAGATCATTGTTATAATGTGAGATAACATTGTTATCATTCTATAGCTTATTGTTGTAATATGATAGACCATTGTTATCATGTGATAGATCATTGTTATTATGCTATAGTAATTTGTTATCATGTGATAGATTATTGTTATCATGTGAGCTACAAATTATTGTAACCATGTGATAGATTATTGTTATCATCTGGGTTATAGGTTATTGTTATCATGTGATAAACCATTGCTATAGTGTAAGAGAACATTGTTATCATGTTCAAGTCTATCTTCTGCTCTGGAATCTACCCGTCTGTCGTAAATATTCATGCTTGTCCCACAATCTACCTGTGTATCTCACAATCTACCCGTCTGTCGTAAATATTCATGCTTGTCCCACAATCTACCTGTGTATCTCACAATCTACCCGTCTGTCGTAAATATTCATGCTTGTCCCACAATCTACCTGTGTATCTCACAATCTACCCGTCTGTCGTAAATATTCATGCTTGTCCCACAATCTACCTGTGTATCTCACAATCTACCCGTCTGTCGTAAATATTCATGCTTGTCCCACAATCTACCCGTCTGTCGTAAATATTCATGCTTGTCCCACAATCTACCTGTGTATCTCACAATCTACCCGTCTGTCGTAAATATTCATGCTTGTCCCACAATCTACCTGTGTATCTCACAATCTACCCGTCTGTCGTAAATATTCATGCTTGTCCCACAATCTACCTGTGTATCCCACAATCTACCTGTGTATCTCACAATCTACCCGTCTGTCGTAAATATTCATGCTTGTCCCACAATCTACCTGTGTATCCCACAATCTACCTGTGTATCTCACAATCTACCCGTCTGTCGTAAATATTCATGCTTGTCCCACAATCTACCTGTGTATCTCACAATCTACCCGTCTGTCGTAAATATTCATGCTTGTCCCACAATCTACCTGTGTATCTCACAATCTACCCGTCTGTCGTAAATATTCATGTTTGTCCCACAATCTACAAGTGTGTCCCACAATCTACCTGTGTATCTCACAATCTACCCGTCTGTCGTAAATATTCATGCTTGTCCCACAATCTACCTGTGTATCTCACAATCTACCCGTCTGTCGTAAATATTCATGCTTGTCCCACAATCGACAGGTGTGTCCCACAATCTACAAGTGTGTCCCACAATCTACCTGTGTATCTCACAATCTACCTGTCTGTCCTAAAATCTCCCTGTTTATCCTACAATCTACTTGTCTGTCCCGTAATCTACCCGTTTGTTCCAAAATATTCCTGTCTGTTCCAAAATATACGTGTCTGTCCTATAATCTTTCTATGTGTCGCAAAATCTATGTATAAATGTCCCACAATCTACCTGCCTGTCCCACATTCCACCTGTCTGTCCCGTAATCTACCTATCTATCATACAATCTATATTTCTGCTCTGGAATCTACCTATCTGTCCCACAATCTACCCGTTAGTCCTAGAATCTTCCAGGCAGTCTCACAATCGACCGGTTTGTCCTACAATCTTCTTCTTGTCCTGCGGTTATCCGGAATATTTTTGGCCGTAATTGCGTTGTGCCTGTTTACAGCAGAGCTGCGATATTTGCACCTTTCAGTCGACACTTCCGACTTCTGTGGATATTTGTTGACTGGGGGTGAGAAGATGGTAGATGGTGCCATATTTAAAAGTAGATCTTCACAGGAAGGAATAGGTTCTGCGTCTATTTTTGTGATACTATTTAGCTTCCTATAATCGACGCAGAGTCTGATGGTCGAGTCCTTCTTTTTTACCAGGACTATAGGAAATGAATACTCCGATTGAGACTTTTGAATTATTCCCCTCGCTTCTAGATCAAGAATTTCTCTATCGAGTTTTTCCCTATAATTCAAAGGGATGGAATATGGTCTACATTTTATCGGAGTATAATCAGAAAGAAGTATGGAGTGTTCTATTCTATCTGTCCTACCTGGAATGTCTGAGAAGATCTGTCTATATTCTGTCACTAACGCTATTGTCTTTTGTTTCTGTTCGTCTGTATGTGGTGGTTCTATGTGTATACTGTCAATTGTTGCAGTCCTGTCTACTGTTGGAACTGGTATTTCCATGACGTCATCGTAAGTTTGATTCAATATTGTGGTTGCACTGAGTACGTTTTCTGTCTGCTTGCAAGGTATAGTTGCATTGTGTTCATTTCCTGTCTGACTACTGTCTGGTGTGGTTGCATTACGTTTGTCTCCTGTCTGATGACTTGGTGTAGTTGCATTGTGTTCGTCTTCTGTCTGGTGTTCCTGTCTTGAGTAATAAGGTTTCAGCATGTTGATATGGAATATATTGAGTTTGTTTTTCATCGATATTTCATAATCAACATCTGATATCTTTCGTACCACTCTGAATGGCCCTTTAATGATGTTAAAAGTAAGTTTCTTTTATCGGGTAACAGGAGTAATACTTCTTGATCTGGTTCAAGGTGTAAGGTCTTGGCACCTTTATTAGCGTAATGGCGGTAGATCTGTCCTTTTCGCTCCAAAGATGATTTTGCTATGGTACACGCTCTCATCATTTTGTCGCGTGTTTCAGTAACTACCTCATATGGTGATACCGGTGTTAAGGTATCTGAGGTGTTGGTTACCAGCTGGTGGTAAATGCTTAGGGGTCCTCGTGGGTTCGCCCCGTATACTAGTTCGAATGGTGAGAAACCCGTACTTGAGTGCGGAATTTCTCGGTAGGCGAACAGCACTCCTCGTAACAGTGTATCCCAATCTGATGGGTTTTCTGCTGTTACCTTGGCCAACATATGTTTTAAATCTCCATTTATTTTTTCTATAATACCGTTGGCCGCCGCGTGGTAAGGGCTTGTGAAACACTTTTTTATTACTAATAATTTCGTAAGAGCTTGCCTTGCAGCTGATATAAATTGGGTTCCCCGATCTGATAGGATGGTACGGGGAAATCCAAAGCGGGAAAACAGATGTAAAAATACGTTAACCACATCTTTGGAACTTATATATTTCAGCGCTACCGCCTCTACCCAGCTCGAACAAAAATCTACCAGAGTTAGAATGTTTAGGGTTTCCTTTGTTGCACACATGATTCAAAGGTCCAACAATATCTACTGCTACACATTCAAATGGTCTAGACGCCAATGTTGTTGGTTGGACCTCTGCTGTAACATGTTTACTCTTTCGTACTAATTGCTGACATATGGTACATGAACGACAAAAGTTTTTAATGTCTTTACAAAATTTTGGCCAGTAAAAATGAGCTAAAATTCTGCTCTTGTTTTATCATAGCCTAAATGTCCAGCAAACGGCGAATCGTGTGCAATTCGTAGGACTGTTTGTCGATGTTCGACCGGTAGTACCGTTTGCTGAATTTCATGGTTGTCTCTATTGTAATTTCTAATTAGGATACCATTATGTAGTTTAAAATCCATGACACGTTTTTGGTCATTTTTGGTTTCTCGCCCACAAATCTGAAATAGGGTGAGATAGATGGATCGGCGCGTTGCGCCTCCATGAAATTTTGTTTGGTGGTGTTATTTACTGTACCACTTGGTATTATAGGTGTAGCATTTCTTCTTGCAGGTCGTCTTGCTGTTTTTGTGTTTCTGACATGGTTACCGCATTAGCCTTATGGGTTTCTCTCCAGGCTAATATTTCTTTTGCGGTACAATTCTTTAGCTCTGGTAGGCAACCAATTATCAAATCCGTACACGGATTGTGCAGGATCGGCGCACGTAAATGTGCCGGACAGGAATGGAGTGTCTATACGGGCTTTTGCTAATGGGTATTTTTCTATGTTACCCGAAATGTACGGCACTTTACGAAGCCGCCCGTATAATCTTCTGGCTTGGCCAATTCCTTCCTAAGGCCAATCAAGGTACTCCGCTATCGATTAAACACTGACAAGGCTTGTTATTAACCATTCCGTCATGGAACACTAATTTGCCTCTGGAGGCAATGGCTGCGTTGGCGTTTTCACAGAACACGGAACTGCGTGTCCGCATTTTAGCACACCGTCTTCATAAACTTGATGGCATATAACACAACTATCAAAGTTCAATACATCACTAGCAGCTACAACATTCTCACTGTATGGTAACACTTCTTCACTCTCACTCTCATGTTCACTGTCACTTTCAGATGAAGTATCGTCAAGTACAGCATTACTGGCTCTCAATCTCTGACGTCCATCTTACTTGGAACTATAGTGACCAAACGCCCGACAAAACTAGCATTTGACTGCACGTCTGTACGTGTTTCTTTTGCTTTCTTGCTTCTTTATCATCATCTCTAAGTGAGACGAATATCCTGGGTTTTTGTCACACATAGAAAACTGGTCATGCATCAAGTGACAATATGGGCATTGAGGTGGCCTTGATTTAGGTTTATCCCTCATTTGAAATGGTTTCTGAGGTTTACTTTTGGCAAAAGCTACTATTTCAGACTCTTGTACAGATGATTTAAATATGTCCCGATTTGAGGAAAAATATGCGGACCCCCGTTTTTCTAATTGTTCTAATGACTCGAACATCAGCTTGCTGCAGAAACTTTGCAAAGGGAGAAGGTACAGTGGAGATGATTTTGTCCATTATTATCAAATTTTTGAGTTTCTCAAAGCTTTTGTCTACCTTTGCAGCGTTTAGCCATTTGCTGAATACACTTTGTACGTTAGAAACATAGTCAATGAACGTTTCATTTGGTTTAGGTTTTAGTTTAGAATACTGAATTTGGTAACCTGGGACGTCTAGCAAAAAATGTTGCATAATGCGTTGTTTAATGTAATCATAATTACTTCTAAGCTCTTGGGGGATATATTCTATCACTTTTAAGGGCTCCCCCGAGTGGTTCTTCATATAGACCATCGCCCAATGTTCTCGTGGCACTTCCTGGAATTTAAGCTGGAATTCCACATTCTCCGTCCATGCAGATATGGAGTCGCCTTGGCAGAAGGGTTTGACGAACCCTTTATACGTGTTGAACTTATTCTCCTCAATTTGTACATGAGATTCAGTCTCTAACTCCTTCATTTTCAGCTGCGTTTGTGCCTCAAGCTACAGTTGATTTCCTTTTAATTTGGTGGCGTCAGCTATTTCCTTTAATTTTGTGGCTTCAGCCAATTCAGCAAGATCTTTTTGATGCTGTCGTTCCTGTGCTCGTTCATCTCTTTCACTTGCTGACTTCCTGTCTCTTTCCTCTTTATCCATTGCTGCTTTCCTGTCTCTTTCCTCTTTGTCAATTGCTGTTTTCCTATCTGTGTATTCTCTATATTCATTACTTGCCCATTGCTCCAACTTATCACCAGTATATCCAAGATCTTTACCTGCTTGTATACACTCTCCTAATGTTGACATCTTTGCTAATATTCGCAAATACAATTAAATATACAATCAATGAGAGATACACTTTTCTATAATAATATTATTTATTTACAGCATTCAAATTTGAGATGCCAATCTAATTAATGTTTATCAAAACTATATGTATACTTATCTGAAAAACTTGTAGCTTTCTTGGGCCTATAGGAAGTTCTTCTCTATTTTAGGTTGAACTAGTTCTGAGTACGTCTGCTCTGCATTCTGTTACATAGAGCAGCAAAAATTAATATTCTGAAAATACAACACACACACAAGATGATACTGAAATACGAAATAACGTATTACATTTTTGTCTGCCGTTCGTCGTGTCAAATGTCGTCGTGTCTTCACCTTTGTTCGACCTCACCTGAAACGTCCTTGTGAAACATGTGACTATTTGTTATTTCACAATTGTTATGCTTTTCCACACAGAATCTTTCTTGCGTTAACGCTGTTCACACTTTACACAATTGTACTGTTGCTAATATTAGTGAGCAATGATATCTTTCACACCGTTCTATTCATTATCACACATGATCACTTTTCTCTCAATCAGTTAAACACAATTTATCGATACACACTCTATCGTAGGTTTATAAACCACTCTTTTACAACATTTCGACATACAATCTCGCGTAGGTTTATAGACCACTGTCTGACACCATTTCGATACAATCTAGTGTAGGTTCATAGACCATTGTCTGACACCATTTCGATACACTCTAGCGTAGGTTCATAGACCACTGTCTGACACCATTTCAAACTGCTTGTCAACAACCTGAATTCACACAAGCACGCTGGTTCCTTCATTCACACCTCATAATTACAAACACGTCTTTGTGTGAATGGTCGAAGAAGAATCACGCTTTATTCTATATATATTACAGAGCTCGTCTTACGAGCATACACAGCTGGCATTCAACACTCAAATACATTCTCTATGTTAGCTACTTATAACTATGCCCTCTCTAAACTACACAACTGGCGAGGGTAAACACATAGGTCTTGTCGCTCTAACTGTCGGTCCCGGTCTGCCTCAATTCACAGGTCTAGTCCAGCTACTCGTCCTCCGTTCTCGTGCGGTCAGCCGCACGGCGTGTTGGGTCACTTGTCACGTAGTTTAGTGGTCCAGTCCTCGTAGCCTACAGCTGTACTAGAGTTCAGTCTGTTTACGGGTAGTCCCCGTGATTACCGTACTCTGTCCTATGTCGGGAGTTAATCCCGGTATGTCCTAGTCATGTCCTAGCTATGACACGTGCGTGTCCTGTCTAGGTCTGGTCCTAACACTGGTTTGGAGTTCTATCTCCTTATACTGTCTCTCTCTATCTATTCTATTTGTAAAGGTCCTTATTATGTCATGCTCTGTCCTTTACTTTCCTCCGTCCTGGTCCTACTTCTATCTATGCCTATCCAGCTCTTGACACCTCGCGGGCCCCCCCCCCCCCCCCCCCCCGTATAGCGTCACAAAAATTTAGCTCATGGGTGTGGCGCAATCTTTCGTAACATCTAAAAATTAGTTGGCTCTAATTTTGTCAAGTGCTGGTAGGGTTAAGTCCTCATGTCGTGGGTATATAATCACTAACTTCTGACCGTCTGATGTCCCATTGTCGTATTTATCCACTGGCTTATTAATCAGTGTTGCACAACTGTACTGTTGGCTAGAGTGAATACTCATTCACATTACATATATGAGAGCTGTAACGACCCAACGCCATTGTCTTTACGACCTGCTTTTCAAAATATCGATTGACCGACATCCCGCACAGATTGTACGTTTTACGGCACAACACATGAATATAAATTCATGCTCCCATGTAATGTTTCTCCAACTCTATTACATGTTGTGTGTGTGCTGATGTTCACCTTTCTAACTTCCGTTTGTGGTTAAATCTTTCAATGTATAGTCAGAGTTTCAGTAAGTCTGTGATGTCCCCTGTTCATGAGTTATTCCCCCTTCCTTTTAATTGCTGTCTGCATTTTATCTGTAAGTATATCTGGTTGTTTGTGTGTTTCGTTAAATTTAATGTATGTTTAAAATAGAAACATTGGTGTATGTTTATAATGTACTGAATGATGTTGTTTTTTTTCAAGCGTCGTAGGTTAGTTTATGCCATCATAAATCGATGCGGTAGCATAATTTGTGACTGCCTTGCCGACCTAGGAAACTTAAAAATGTGGCTATACTTGTAATGCATTAGTGGCAACTACACACAGAAATCACAGAAGCACATGTGTTACATTTAAGACGCAGACAAATTATAAAAACTCTTAGGCGCGGAAAAAATTCGCCGCTGTTCACCTCGCCCTTGTATTTAATCCATTTAGTCTCTTACTTGCTCTCGTCTTTCTCACACACATTTGTTATTACATGTTAAAAAGTTATGTCATTACATTATTATTGTACCATTCTAATGACATACAAAAAAAAAAAATAACTATTGGGAAATACAAATAAAAATAAATTAAAATAAAATAAAATAATTAAAAGAAAAAAAAAATGTACAATAGTTTTGGCTCAGTTTTAATCGACTTTTGAAGCCGATTAATAGTGCGATATATTGGCACTGAATATATATATTACATATACATATTTACAAGTAATGGGTTGTTTGCCCTATTCTAAGTCTACTAACTAATATATTTACGAAGCTGTAATTTTGTGTCATGAGATTTACTGACTAAGGGAAGATAATTTGAATAATTAAATGAAATAGGGTGAAATGTGTTGGTTCCCTTAATCCAACTATAATTCTAGATGGTAAAAAAATTTATTGATGTTTTATTGTACCTAATCTTGTGTTAAATAAATAGATTGTCCTAACTATTATTAAATTAATTTATGGGATGATAGTGCTCTTAGGAGAATGATAGGATGTGATAAAGCTAAAGTAATTAATTTAAGACTATTATACGTGTATTTATTGGGGAATGGGGAAAGGTGTATATCTACAAATATAAGTTGTTGTGTTCTACAAGCTAATATCATTAGGAGTATTCATACATAGCAAACTGCAATAAAAATATATATTGTACATTACAATTACATACATTGATATTCATATACTGTTTATATACATATTTATACATACATATTATTTTATTAAACTAATTAATTAATCTATTCCCGGCACGGTGACGATGTCGCGTCCTTTCCTTTAGGTATATAAGTAAAGTTAATATCATAGTTTCTATATACATAGTCCGATGTTCCACGCGATGTTCCTGGAGTGTATTCATAATGTTAAATAATACTGTCGAATATAATATCTTGACTGGACGTAGATAGTCAGTCATATGTGTGGACAGTTTTCTTCACAATGACACATCTGTCTGATCAAACTATGGTACCAATGTCAGAGACAGTGATGGAGTTGTGTCGTCCTTTACTTTGGCAATTCAGGAACATCAAAGTTCGTAGGTCTACTCAGCATGTCACTAGTGTATTACATTTGGCCACTGATGTGCCTGACCGAAAAACGAGTAATTTTGGAGTATCAGGACCATATGTAGATCCTATTGTTCCTGTGGGCCCCTGGCTCCATGCCATGAGCGGGGAGTTTGTCAGTTTCGATGACAAAGTGTGTCCCTGCCAAACATCGGTGTAGTTTATGGACACAGTACACTCTCGCTAAAGCTTCCAATTCAGAGACTCCATATTTGGCTTCAGTTGGAGTAATCTTACGACTTACATACATTACAGGATGTAGGACGTCGTTATATTTCTGGCCCAGTACACCCGCTATGGATACTGTGCTGGCATCAGTCCTAAGAAAATATTGTAAGGTGGGATTAGGCAAACGAAGGATTGGGACATTGCTAAAAAGATGCTTAAGTTTTGACATTGCATTAATTAGAATAGCATCTTTCACATCAATTTTGACATTCGTCTTCAACAGATTAGAAAAAACACTGGTAATTTCTGCTAAATTGGGAATGAATTTATTATAATAGTGTACCAAGCCGAGTAAACTTCTCACTTGCTTTTTAGTAACTGGCATAGTGAGGTTTAGAATTTTTGTCACAATTTTGTTACACGTTTCTAAATGGCCTTTCAATATAGTATGGCCTAAGAAGTCTATTTTCACCAAGCCCAGCTCCACTTTGTTTGGCTTCACTGTAAGTCCAAATATCTTTATCCTTTCGAAGACTTGTCTCAGTTTTTGGAAGTGTTTTGTCCAGTCTGTTGTATGTACCCATATGTCGTCTATATATGACTGAGTGTCTGTTACTCCATGTAAAAGGTCTCTAGTCAGACGGACAAAAGTAGCAGGCGCATTGCGTAGGCCGAAAGGAAGAAATCGCCATTCATAAAGACCTAAAGGTGTTGAAAATGCAGTAAGATGGACAGAATATTTATTCATAGGAACTTGCCAATAGCCTTTAGTTAGGTCAAGTTTTGAGAAGATGGTAGATGGTGCCATATTTAAAAGTAGATCTTCACAGGAAGGAATAGGTTCTGCGTCTATTTTTGTGATACTATTTAGCTTCCTATAATCGACGCAGAGTCTGATGGTCGAGTCCCTTCTTTCTTACCCAGGACTATAGGAAAATGAATACTCCGATTGAGACTTTTGAATTATTCCCCTCGCTTCTAGATCAAGAATTCTCTATCGAGTTTTTCCCTATAATTCAAAGGGATGGAATATGGTCTACATTTTATCGGAGTATAATCAGAAAGAAGTATGGAGTGTTCTATTCTATCTGTCCTACCTGGAATGTCTGAGAAGATCTGTCTATAGTCTGTCACTTAACGGCTATTGGTCTTTTTGTTTCTGTTCGTCTGTATGTGGTGGTTCCATGTGTATACTGTCAATTGTTGCAGTCCTGTCTACTGTGGAACTGGTATTCCATGACGTCATCGTAAGTTGATTCAATATTGTGGTGTAGCACTGAGTACGTTTTCTGTCTGCTTGCAGGTATAGTTGCATTGTGTTCATTTCCTGTCTGACTACTGTCTGGTGTGGTTGCATTATGTTGTGTCTCCTGTCTGATGACTTGGTGTAGTTGCATTGTGTTCGTCTTCTGTCTGGTGTTCTGTCTTGAGTAATAGGTTTCAGCGATGTTGATATGGAATATATTGAGTTTTGTTTTTTCATCGATATTTCATAATCAACATCTGATATCTTTCGTACCACTCTGAATGGCCTTTAATGATGTTAAAGTAAGTTTCTTTATCGGGTAACAGGAGTAATACTGTCTTGATCTGGTTCAAGGTGTAAGGTCTGGCACCTTTATTAGCGTAATAGGCGGTAGAATCTGTCCTTTTCCCTCCAAAGATGATTTTGCTATGGTACACGCTCTCATCATTTGTCGCGTGTTTCAGTAACTCACCTCATATGGTGATACCTGGTGTTAAGGTATCTGAGGTGTTGGTTACCAGCTGGTGGTAATGCTTAGGGGTCCTCGTGGGTTCGCCCCTGTATACTAGTTCGATGGTTGAGAAACCCGTACTTGAGTCGCGGAAATTTCTCGGTAGGCGAATAGCACTCTCCTCGTACAGTGTATCCCAATCTGATGGGTTTTCTGCTGTTACCTTGCCAACATATGTTTTAAATCTCCATTTATTTTTTCTATAATACCGTTGGCCGCGTCGCGGGTAGGGCTTGTGAAACACTTTTTTTATTCCTAATAATTTCGTAAGAGCTTGCCTTGCAAGCTGATATAAATTGGGTTCCCCATCTAATAGGATGGTACGAGGAAATCACCAAAGCGTGGAAAACAGATGTAAAAATACGTTAACCACATCTTTTGGAACTTATATATTTCACAGCGCCTACCGCCTCTACCCCAGCTCGAACAAAAATCTACAGAGTTAGAATGAACCTGTTTCCTTTGTTGCACACATGATTCAAAGGTCCAACAATATCTACTGCTACACATTCCAAATGGTCTAGACGCCAATGTTGTTGGTTGGACCTCTGCTGTAACATGTTTACTCTTTCGTACTAATTGCTGACATATGGTACATGAACGACAAAAGTTTTAATGTCTTTACAAAATTTTGGCCAGTAAAATGAGCTAAAATTCTGCTCTTGTTTTATCCTAGCCTAAATGTCCAGCAAACGGCGAATCGTGTGCAATTCGTAGGACTGTTTGTCGATGTTCGACCGGTAGTACCGTTTGCTGAATTTCATGGTGTCTCTATTGTAATTTCTAATTAGGATACCATTATGTAGTTTAAAATCCATGACACGTTTTTGGTCATTTTTGGTTTCTCGCCCACAATCTGAAATAGGGTGAGATAGATGGATCGGCGCGTTCCGCCTCCATGAAATTTTTGTTTGGTGGTTTTATTTACTGTCCCACTTGGTATTATTAGGTTGTAGCATTTCTTCTTGCAGGTCGGCTTGCTGTTTTTGTGTTTCTGACATGGTTACCGCATTAGCCTTATGGGTTTCTCTCCAGGCTAATATTTCTTTTGTGGTACAATTCTTTAGCTCTGGTAGGCAACCAATTATCAAGATCCGTACACGGATTGTGCAGGATCGCGGCACGTAAATGTGCCGGACAGGAATGGTGTGTCTATACGGGCTTTTGCTTAATGGGTATTTTTCTATGTTACCCGGAATGTACTGCACTTTACAAAGCCGCCCGTTATAATCTTCTGGCTTGGCCAATTCCTTCCTGAGGCCAACCAAGTACTCCTGCTGTCGATTAAACACTGACAATGCTTGTTATTAACCATTCCGTCATGGAACACTAATTTGTGCCTCTGGAGGCAATGGCTTGCGTTGGCGTTTTCACAGAACACGGAACTGCGTTGTCCGCATTTAGCACACCGTCTTCTATAAAATTGATGGCATATAACACAACTATCAAAGTTCAATACATCACTAGCAGCTACAACATTCTCACTGTATGGTAACACCCTTCTCACTCTCACTCTCATGTTCACTGTCACTTCAGATGAAGTATCGGTCAAGTACAGCATTACTGGCTCTCAATCTCTGACGTCCATCTTACTTGGAACTATAGTGACCAAAAACGCCCGACCAAACTAAGCATTTGGACTGCACGTCTGTACGTGTTTCTTTGCTTTCCTTGCTTCTTTATCATCATCTCTAAGTGAGGACGAATTATCCCTGGGTTTTTGTCACCACATAGAAAACTGGTAAGGCATCAAGTGACAATATGGGCATTGAGGTGGCCTTGATTTAGGTTTATCCCTCATTTGAAATGGTTTTCTGAGGTTTACTTTGGCAAAACCTACTATTTCAGACTCTTGTTCAGTTGATTTAAAAATGTCCTCGATTTGAGGAAAAATATGCGGACCCCGTCTAATTGTTCTAATGACGCAAACCTCAGCTTGCTGCAGAACTTGCAAAGGGAGAAGTACAGTGGAGATGATGTTTGTCTATATCAATCAAGTTTTGAGTTTCTCAAATCTTTTATCTATCTTTGCAGCGTTTTAGCCATTTGCTGAATACACTTTGTACGTTAGAAACATAGTCAATGAACGTTTCATTTGGTTTAGGTTTTAGTTTAGAATACTGAATTGGTAACCTGGGACGTCTAGCAAAAATGTTGCATAATGCGTTGTTTAATGTAATCATAATTACTTCTAAGCTCTTGGGGGATATATTCTATCACTTTAAGGGCTCCCCGAGTGGTCTTTCATATAGACCATCGCCCAATGTTCTCGTGGCACTTCCTGGAATTTAAGCTGGAATCCACATTCTCCGTCCATGCAGATATGGAGTCGCCTGGCAGAAGGGTTTGACGAACCCTTTATACTTGTTGAACTTATTCTCCTCAATTTGTACATGAGATTCAGTCTCTAACTCCTTCATTTTCAGCTGCGTTTGTGCCTCAAGCTACAGTGATTTCCTTTAAGTTGGTGGCGTCAGCTATTTCTTTAATTTGTGGCTTCAGCCAATTCAGCAAGATCTTTTGAGCTGGCGTTCCTGTGCTCGTTCATCTCTTTCACTTGCTGCCTCCTGTCTCTTTCCTCTTATCCATTGCTGCTTTTCCTGTCTCTTTCCTCTTTGTCATTGCTGTTTCCTATCTGTGTATTCTCTATATTCATACTGCCCATGCTCCAACTCAGCAGTACTATCACCAGTATATCAAGATCTTTACATGCTTGTATACACTCTCCTAATGTTGACATCTTTGCTAATATTCGCAAATACAATTAAATATACAATCAATGAGAGATACACTATAAATATAATAATATTATTTTATTTACAGCATTCAAATTTGAGATGCCCAATCTAATTAATGTTTATCAAAAACTATATGTATACTTATCTGAAAAACTTGTAACTTTCTTGGGCCTATAGGAAGTTCTTCTCCTATTTTAGGTTGAACTAGTTCTGAGTACGTCTGCTCTGCATTCTGTTACATAGAGCAGCAAAATTTAATATCTGAAAATACAACACACACACAAGATGATACTGAAAATACGGAAATAACGTATTACATTTTTGTCTGCCGTTCGTCGTGTCAAATGTCGTCGTGTCTTCACCTTTGGTTCGACCTCACCGTGAAACGTCCTTGTGAAACATGTGACCTATTTGTTATTTCACAATTGTTATGCTTTTCCACACAGAATCTTTCTTGCGTTAACGCTGTTTCACACTTTACACAATTGTACTGTTGCTAATATTAGTGAGCAATGATATCTTTCACCACCGTTCTATTCATTATCACACATGATCACTTTTCTCTGCAATCAGTTAGAACACAATTTATCGATACACACTCTATCGTAGGTTTATAAACCACTCTTTTACAACATTTCGACATACAATCTCGCGTAGGTTTATAGACACTGTCTGACACCATTTCGATACAATAAGGTGCTAGGTTCATAGACCATTGTCTGACACCATTTCGATACACTCTAGCGTAGGTTCATAGACCACTGTCTGACACCATTTCAAACTGCTTGTCAACAACCTGAATTCACACAAGCACGCTGGTTCCTTCATTCACACCTCATAATTACAAACACGTCTTTGTGTGAATGGTCGAAGAAGAATCACGCTTTAGTCTATATATATTACAGAGCTCGTCTTACGAGCATACACAAGCTGGCATTCAACACTCAAATACATTCTCTATGTTAGCTACGTATAACTATGCCCTCTCTAAACTACACAACTGGCGAGGGTAAACACATAGGTCTTTTCGCTCTAACTGTCGGTCCCGGTCTGCCTCAATTCACAGGTCTAAGTCCTGCTACTCGTCCTCCGTTCTCGTGCGGTCAGCCGCACGGCGTGTTGGGTCACCTGCACGTAGTTTAGTGGTCCAGTCCTCGTAGCCTACAGCTATACTAGAGTTCAGTCTGTTTACGGGTAAGTCCCCGTGCCTTACTGTACTCTGTCCTATTTCGGGAATGAATCCCGGTATGTCCTCGTCCTGTCCTAGCTAAGACACGTGCGTGTCCTGTCTAGGTCTGGTCCTAACACTAGTTTGGAGTTCTATCTCCTTATACTGTCTCTCTCTATCTATTCTATTGTAAAGGTCCTTATTATGTCCTGTCTCTGTCCTTTACTTTCCTCCGTCCTGGTCCTACTTCTATCTATGCCTATCCAGCATCTTGACAAGTAATGTGTGATTGTTTCAGTAATGTGTGATTGCTTCATTAATGTGCGATTGTTTCAGTAATATGTGATTGCTTCAGTAATGTGTAATTGCTTCAGTAATGTCTAATAGTTCTGGAATGTGTAATTGTTTCAGAATACGTATATGTTTCAGTAATATGTGATTGCTTCAGTAATGTGCCGTTGTTTCGTTAATGTATGATTGTTTCTATGATATATGATTGGTTTTATAATATATAATTGTTTCTATGAGGGACGTTCATTTGAAATCCGTGCATGCTGCACCGCGCGTAAATGCGTACGTTGAACATGATCATGTCATTGTTATGTGGTAAGTACTGACCAATGAATTAAATAGCACGTGCTTATCGTCCCATGATGCATAGGTTCTGTTTCTGACCATTGAGAAAATGGTCGGGTTAATCCAAAATCCGTCCAAAGAAGCTGTGATTCAGTTTCTTTTATTTGAAGGATGTCGACCAGTGGACATTCATCGAAGAATGCAGACAGCGTTCGGTAACAAATGTGTGTCGAAGACAGCAGTGACGGACTGGGCACGAATGTTTCGGAAAGGACGTCAATTCACGACAGATCTTCGACGGCCGTGTCAAGCGTATATTGTTGCAACAGAAAAACCATCGGCAAAATTGATGCAACAGTACAGATGAACCGTTGTCGAAGCATACGTTCGCTAGCGAAATAATTTCAATGTGTCAAGCGGGAAAGTTCAAAAGGTAAGAAACTGCAATATCGGAAGGTGTGTTCACAATGGGTACCAGGGATGTTGACCGACCACCAAGAAGAGGAACGCATGGGATGGTATTTGAACCACTTGCTGCGTTACAGAGTAGAGGGTGATGAATTTCGCTTCCGCATAGTGGCAGGCGATGAATCATGGTGTCACCACTTTTAGGCTGAGGCAGCAAAAGAGAGAGCATGCAATGGAAGCATGCTGGATCACCATAAAGCGCAAAAAATTCAAAGTTACAGGTTTTCCGCTGGTAAGGTTATGCTGAGAGCATGTTTTGACAATGAAGGGCTATTGTTGGCCGACTTTAAAGAACCTGGTGTCAACATAAATCTACCGGACTACTTGCAAACACTAGACAGCTGCAAAAAAGCCATCAAGAATAATACGACAGGGTATGCTTTCTCGCGGTGTGATTTTGTTGCACGATAATGCTCGTCCGATTGTTGCAAAGATTGTGCAGGAAGCTTTAGCAAGGAAGAAGTGGTAAATTCTCCAACAAGCAGCCTATAGTCCTGATTTGTCACCAAGTGATTTTTATTTTTTCAGACCTCTGAAAAAAAGGCTCTCAATGGGGCAACGATTTCACACAGATGCAGACGTAATGAACGCGGTAAACACTTGGTTTAGTGAGCAACCACAATCCTTTTTTGCGGACGGCATTCGTGCCGCCTACATTAAGCAATGGGATGCTTGCCTGAATGCCTACGGCGACTTCTTCTGACCAAACCCATGGTACATAATTCATTCAAAATGAATGCTTTGTTTAATTCTATCACACCTGTTAATGTTTCTTTCATGCTTTTGTAATAAAGCCATTGGAACGGGTGTTTCAAATGAACAGCCCTAATATGAATGTATGATTGTTTCTATGATGTATGATTGTTTATATAATGTTTGATTATTTCTATGGTGTATGATTATTTCTATGATGTATGATTCTGAAATGCTAATATAGAACTAGTTTTGCTGTATGACAGTGAATCGTGGAATGTAAATGAACAAATTCAGAAGAAATAAGAAGCAACAGAGATGTGGTTTCCTGAGACGAATGTTGCGAAATTCTTTGGACTGCCAGAGTAAGTAACAACGACTGCCTGAAACAGGCTAATGAAACTAGAACATTATATACAAACAATAAGAAAGAGGACAAACAGCATTTTATTGTCATGTGATGAGAAGAGAGGCATTGGAGAACATCGTGACAACTGGAAAGATCGAGGGGAAGAGAGACAGAGGCAGAACAGGAGAAATGATGCTGGACGGATTGAGACGGTGGCATGGAGGAATATCAGCAGCAGAGTTGATCCAGAAAACTAAAGATTGAGATCTGTCAAGAGCCAATGAACGCCTACGACATGTAAAATTGATTCAATGATGTATGATTGTTTCTATGATGTATGATTGTTTCTATGATATATGATTGTTTCTATGATGTATGATTGTTTCTATGATATATGATTGTTTCTATGATATATGATTGTTTCTATGATATATGATTGTTTCTATGATGTATGATTGTTTCTATGATGTATGATTGTTTCTATGATATATGATTGATTCAATGATGTATGATTGTTTCTATGATGTATGATTGTTTCTATGATATATGATTGTTTCTATGATGCATGATTGTTTCTATGATGTATGATTGTTTCTATGATATATGATTGTTTCTATGATGTATGATTGTTTCAATGATGTATGATTGTTTCTATGATATATGATTGATTCAATGATTTATGATTGTTTCTATGATGTATGATTGTTTCTATGATATATGATTGTTTCTATGATGTATGATTGTTTCTATGATGTATGATTGTTTCTATTATGTATTATCGTTTATATAATGTATGATAGTTTCTATTATGTAGGATTGTTTCTATGATAATTATTGTTTCTACAATATATAATTGTTTATATGATGTATCTCTCCCACACGCTACCTATCTCCCCCACAATCTACCTCTCAACCCACAATCTACATGTCTCTCCCACAATCTACCTATCTCTCCCACAATCTACATATCTCTCCGACAATTAATTCTCCCTCCCCACAATCTACATATCTCTCCCACAATCTAACTCTTTGTCCTTGAAACGCTTAAGAGATTTATTGAGCGACATGGCTGCATCATTTCATACCATTAGCGGGCAGACTCTGCACGGATGAATTGGTTTGGAGATGATAAAAATCTGTCTTCATGTTATCATAACCAACGGTCAAGGACGTGCCAGCTGGGATTTCTGGAACTATCCATTAGTCCAGACAGTCCTGTTCTCTCCTTCTTTGGTCACAAATATTCAGCCAGTTGTACATGTTCATTTAGGTGTGTGTGATTGTTTCAGTAATGTGTGATTGTTTCAGTAATGTGTGATTGTTTCAGTAATGTGTGATTGTTTCAGTAATGTGTGATTGCTTCAGTAATGTGTGATTGCTTCAGTAATGTGTAATTGTTTCAGTAATGTGTGATTGCTTCGATTATTTGTGATTGCTTCAGTAATGTGTGATTGTTTCAGTAATGTGTGATTGTTTCAGTAATGTGTGATTGTTTCAATAATGTGTGATTGCTTCAGTAATGTGTGATTGCTTCAGTAATGTGTAATTGTTTCAGTAATGTGTGATTGCTTCGATTATTTGTGATTGCTTCAGTAATGTGTGATTGTTTCAGTAATGTGTAATTGCTTCGATTATTTGTGATTGCTTCAGTAATGTGTGATTGTTTCAGTAATGTGTGATTGTTTCAGTAATGTGTGATTGTTTCAGTAATGTGTGATTTTTTCAGTAATGTGTGATTGCTTCAGTAATGTTTGATTGCTTCAGTAATGTGTGATTGCTTCGGTAATGTGTGATTGCTTAAGTAATGTGCCATAGCTTCGGTAATGTGTAATTGTTTTTGTAATGTATGATTGTTTCTATGATATATGATTGGTTCTATACTATATGATTGTTTCTATGATGCGTGGTTGTTTCTATGATGTATGATTGTTTCTACGTTGTATGATTGTTTCTATAGTGTATGACTTGTTCTATAGTGTATTGATTGTGTCTATGATGTATGATCGATTATATGATGTATGATTGTTTCTCTGATGTATGATTGTTTCTTATGATTGTATGAATGTTTTCCATGATAATGCTGTTTTCTACAATATATAATTGTTTATATGATGTATGATTCTTTCTATAATGTATAATTATTTCTATGATGTATGATTGTGCTTTAGTGTATAATTGTTTCTAGATGTATGTATGTTGTGTAGATGGTATATGATTGTATGGGTGATGAATATGTGCATGGTAGATGTGTAGTTTGTCTATCAAGAATGATGATGACCATTCATTTCATCCAGTGGGGTTGAAGGTATGGAGCCGTGGGTTCTAGGATGGCTGATAAGGCCTATTTTGGCTCGAAATGTCCTTTGACAATGTGGGCAAGGAATGCTTGACGTTTCTGGAGGAGGATTTCCTGCAGTGGTTTTTCTGTTGTGCCTTTTCTTCACAGCTCTTGCAGTCCTGGTTGCCTCACATATAACTGCACCTTTGCGCAATGATGCACGCCACGAATTTCGGGTCTCTGGCTGCAGCCTCCCAGGTGTCATGATGAATTCCAAAAGCATTCAGTGAGATTTTCAGAGTGTCTTTAAAACGTTTCCTCTGGCCATCTTGGGAGCGTTTAATGGGAGATGTATGGTTGTGTTGGAGATGTATGATTGTGTGGTTTATAAACGATTGTGCTGGAAGGTGATTTATTGTGTGTGTGATGTAAAGTTGTACGGTTGATACATGATTGTGTGGGTGATTATGGTTGTGTGGGTGATGGATGGTTGTGTGGGAGATGTATAATTGTGCGGGTGGTGTATGTTTATTTTGGTGATGTATCATAGTGTAGGTGATGTATGGCCATGTGCGTGATATATCTTTGTGTGGGTGATATATCATTGTGTGGGTGATATATCATTGTGTGGATGATATATCATTCTGTGGGTGATATATCATTCTGTGGGTGATATATCATTGTGTGCGTGATATATCGTTGTGTGGGTGATATATCATTGTGTGGGTGATATATCATTGTGTGGGTGATGTATGACTGTGTGGGTGATGTATGATTGTGTGGGTGATGTATGATTGTGTGGGTGATGTATGACTGTGTGGGTGATGTACGATTGTGTGGGTGATGTATGACTGTGTGGGTGATGTATGACTGTGCGAGTGATGTATGACTGTGTGAGTTATGTATGATTGTGTGGAAAGTGTATGGCTGTGTGTGATGAATGTTTGTGTGACCAATGTTAGAGTGTGTGACCGATGTAAGATTGTGTGAGTGATGTATGATTGCGTGAAAGGAGTTTCTGTGTTTGTGATGAATTATTGTGTGGACAATGTAATGATTGTGTGTGT
>JACEFZ010022459.1:125000-215000 GCA_014155875.1 Cepaea nemoralis | reverse complement strand
TCTACGTGTGTCTACATCTACATGTGTCTACATCTACATGTGTCTACATCTACATATGTCTACATCTACATATGTCTGCATCTACATATGTCTACATCTACATGTGTCTACATCTACATGTGTCTACATCTACATATGTCTACATCTACATATGTCTACATCTACATATGTCTACATCTACATGTGTCTACATCTACATGTGCCTACATATTCATATGTCTATGTTTCTACATCTACACGTTTCTACATCTACCTGTTTGCGTGGCCGCCTGGTCCACGCTATGGCCAATGTGCATTGATCAGCCAAGCTTGTAGATATCTAATCCCAGCTTATTGATTTTATTTCTCCAACATCTTGTCTTTCCACAACTTCCACGTTTCCCTCACGCACTTCCAGCAACCAATGTATTCTTCCGTGTGGTAAAATTGTAAGTATATGTGTAGATGTATGTGTGAGTGTATGTGTAGATGTATGTGTGAGTGTATGTGTAGATGTATGTGTGAGTGTATGTGTAGATGTATGTGTGAGTGTATGTGTAGATGTGTGTGTGAGTGTATGTGTAGATGTATGTGTGAGTGTATGTGTAGATGTATGTGTGAGTGTATGTGTAGATGTATGTGTGAGTGTATGTGTAGATGTATGTGTGAGTGTATGTGTAGATGTATGTGTGAGTGTATGTGTAGATGTATGTGTGAGTGTATGTGTAGATGTGTGTGTGAGTGTATGTGTAGATGTATGTGTGAGTGTATGTGTAGATGTATGTTTGAGTGTATGTGTAGATGTGTGTGTGAGTGTATGTGTAGATGTATGTGTGAGTGTATGTGTAGATGTATGTGTGAGTGTATGTGTGGATGTATGTGTGAGTGTATGTGTAGATGTATGTGTGAGTGTATGTGTAGATGTGTGTGTGTGAGTGTATGTATAGATGTATGTGTGAGTGTATGTGTAGATGTATGTGTGAGTGTATGTGTAGATGTATGTGTGAGTGTATGTGTAGATGTGTGTGTGAGTGTATGTGTAGATGTATGTGTGAGTGTATGTGTAGATATGTGTGTGAGTGTATGTGTAGATGTATGTGTGAGTGTATGTTGTAGATGTATGTGTGAGTGTATGTGTAGATGTATGTTGTGGAGTGTATGTGTAGATGTATGTGTGAGTGTATGTGTAGATGTATGTGTGAGTGTATGTGTAGGATGTATGTGTGAGTGTATGTGTAGATGTATGTGTGAGTGTATGTGTAGATGTACTGTGTGAGTGTATGTGTGGATGTATGTGTGAGTGTATTTGTGGAGTATGTGTGAGTGTATGTGTGGATGTATGTGGAGTGATAGTAGTGGTGTTGTGTGAGTAGTATGTGTAGATGTATGTGTGAGTGTATGTGTGGATGTATGTGTTGAGTGTATGTGTAGATGTATTTGTGAGTGTATGTGTGGATGTATGTGTGAGTGTATGTATGAATGTATGTGTGAGGTGTTATGTGTCGGATGTATGTGTGAGTGTATGTGTGGATGTATGTGTGAGTGTATGTGTAGATGTATGTGTGAGTGTATGTGTGGATGTATGTGTGAGTGTATGTGTGGATGTATGTGTGAGTGTATGTGTAGATGTATGTGTGAGTGTATGTGTGGATGTATGTGTGAGTGTATGTGTGGATGTATGTGTGAGTGTATGTGTGGATGTATGTGTGAGTGTATGTGTAGATGTATTTGTGAGTGTATGTGTGGATGTATGTGTGAGTGTATGTGTAGATGTATGTGTGAGTGTATGTGTAGATGTATGTGTGAGTGTATGTGTGGATGTATGTGTGAGTGTATGTGTGGATGTATGTGTGAGTGTATGTGTAGATGTATGTGTGAGTGTATGTGTAGATGTATGTGTGAGTGTATGTGTAGATGTATGTGTGAGTGTATGTGTAGATGTATGTGTGAGTGTATGTGTAGATGTATGTGTGAGTGTATGTGTGGATGTATGTGTGAGTGTATGTGTAGATGTATGTGTGAGTGTATGTGTGGATGTATGTGTGAGTGTATGTGTGGATGTATGTGTGAATGTATGTGTAGATGTATGTGTGAGTGTATGTGTAGATGTATGTGTGAGTGTATGTGTAGATTATGTGTGAGTGTATGTGTGGATGTATGTTTGAGTGTATGTGTAGATGTATGTGTGAGTGTATGTGTAGATGTATGTGTGAGTGTATGTGTAGATGTATGTTTGAGTGTATGTGTAGATGTGTGTGTGTGTGTATGTGTAGATGTATGTGTGAGTGTATGTGTGGATGTATGTTTGAGTGTATGTGTAGATGTATGTGTGAGTGTATGTGTAGATGTATGTGTGAGTGTATGTGTAGATGTGTGTGTGAGTGTATGTGTAGATGTATGTGTGAGTGTATGTGTAGATGTATGTGTGAGTGTATGTGTAGATGTATGTTTGAGTGTATGTGTAGATGTATGTTTGAGTGTATGTGTAGATGTATGTGTGAGTGTATGTGTAGATGTATGTGTGAGTGTATGTGTAGCTGTGTCTGTGTGAGTGTAGTGTAGATGTATGTTTGAGTGTATGTGTAGATGTATGTGTGAGTGTATGTGTAGATGTCTGTGGGAGTGTAGTGTAGATGTATGTGTGAGTGTATGTGTAGATGTATGTTGCTGAGTGTAGTGTAGATGTATGTGTGAGTGTCATGTGTAGATGTATGTTTGAGTGTATGTGTAGATGTGTTGTGTGAGTGTATGTGTAGACTGTAGGTGTGAGTGTATGTGTAGATGTATGTGTGAGTGTATGTGTAGATGTAGGTGTGAGCTGTATGTGTAGATGTGGTTTTGATGTGTAGATGTATGTGTGAGTGTATGTGTAGATGTATGTGTGAGTGTATGTGTAGATGTATGTGTGAAGTGTATGTGTAGATGTATGTGTGAGTGTATGTGTAGATGTGTATGTGTAGATGTATGTGTGAGTGTATGTGTAGATGTATGTGTAGATGTGTATGTGTGAGATGTATGTGTAGATGTATGTGTAGATGTATGTTTGAGTGTATGTGTGAGTGTATGTGTAGATGTATGTGTGAGTGTATGTGTAGATGTATGTGTAGATGTGTATGTGTAGATGTATGTGTGAGTGTATGTGTAGATGTATGTGTAGATGTATGTGTAGATGTATGTGTGAGTGTATGTGTAGATGTATGTGTGAGTGTATGTGTAGATGTATGTGTGAGTGTATGTGTAGATGTATGTGTGAGTGTATGTGTAGATGTATGTGTAGATGTATGTGTAGATGTATGTGTGAGTGTATGTGTAGATGTATGTGTGAGTGTATGTGTAGATGTATGTGTGCAGTGTATGTGTAGATGTATGTGTGAGTGTATGTGTAGATGTATGTGTGAGTGTATGTGTAGATGTATGGTAATGTATGTAGTGAGTGTATGTGTAGATGTATGTGTGAGTGTATGTGTAGATGTATGTGTGAGTGTATGTGTAGATGTATGTGTGAGTGTATGTGTAGATGTATGTGTGAGTGTATGTATAGTGTATGTGTGAGTGTATGGTAGATGTATGTGTAGATGTATGTGGTAGATGTATGTGTGAGTTGATGTGTAGATGTATGTGTGAGTGTATGTGTAGATGTATGTGTGAGTGTATGTGTAGATGTATGTGTGAGGATATGTGTAGATGTATGTTAGTTGTGAGTGTATGTGTAGATGTATGTGTGAGTGTATGTGTAGATGTATGTGTGAATGTATGTGTGAGTGTATGTGTAGATGTATGTGTGAGTGTATGTGTAGATGTATGTGTGAGTGTATGTGTAGATGTATGTGTGAGTGTATGTGTGATTGTATGTGTGAGTGTATGTGTAGATGTATGTGTGTGAGTGTATGTGTAGATGTATGTGTGAGTGTATTGGTAGATGTATGTGTGAGTGTATGTGTAGATGTATGTGTGAGTGTAATGTGTAGATGTATGTGTGAGTGTATGGTTGTAGATGTATGTGTGAGTGTATGTGTAGATGTATGTGTGTGAGTGTATTGTGTAGATGTATGTGTGAGTGTTATGTGTAGATGTATGTGTAGATGTATGTGTAAATGTATGTGTGAGTGTATGTGTAGATGTATGTGTGAGTGTATGTGTAGATGTATGTGTGAGTGTATGTGTAGATGTATGTTTGAGTGTATGTGTAGATGTGAGTGTGAGTCTATGTGTAGATATCGTCGGTGTGAGTGTATGTGTAGATGTATGTGTGAGTGTATGTGTAGATGTATGGTGAGTGTATGTGTAGATGTAGTGCTGTGCGTGTATGTGTAGATGTCTGTGTGAGTGTATGTGTAGATGTATGTGTAAGTGTATGTGTAGATGTGATGTGTGAGTCTATGTGTAGATGTATGTTGTGAGTGTATGTGTAGATGTATGTGTGGTGTATGTGTAGATGTATAGTGTGTGAGTGTATGTGTAGATGTGAGTGTGAGTCTATGTGTAGATATGTGTGTGAGTGTATGTGTAGATGTATGTGTGAGTGTATGTGTAGATGTGTGTGTGAGTGTATGTGTAGATGTGTGTGAGTGTATGTGTAGATGTGTGTGTGTGAGTGTATGGGTAGATGTATGTTGTGCGTTTATGTATGTAGATGTGTGTGTGTGAGTGTATGTGTAGATGTGTGTGTGAGTGTATGTGTAGATGTGATGTGTGAGTGTATGTGTAGATGTGTGTGAGTGTATGTGTATATGTGTGTGTGAGTGTATGTGTAGATGTATGTGTGAGTGTATGTGTAGATGTGTGTGTGAGTGTATGTGTAGATGTGTGTGTGAGTGTATGTGTAGATGTATGTGTGAGTGTATGTGTAGATGTGTGTGTGTGAGTGTATGTGTAGATGTGTGTGAGAGTGTATGTGGAGATGTATGTGTGAGTGTATGTGTAGATGTGTGTGTGAGTGTATGTGTAGATGTATGTGTGAGTGTATGTGTGGATGTATGTGTAAGTGTATGTGTAGATGTATGTGTAAGTGTATGTGTAGATGTATGAGTGAGTGTATGTGTGGATGTATGTGTGAGTGTATGTGTGGATGTATGTGTGAGTGTATGCGTGGATGAGTGTGTGTGAGTGTATGTGTGGATGTATGTTTGAGTGTATGTGTAGATGTATGTGTGAGTGTATGTATAGATGTATGTGTGAGTGTATGTGTGGATGTATGTGTGAGTGTATGTGTGGATGTATGTTTGAGTGTATGTGTAGATGTATGTTTGAGTGTATGTGTAGATGTATGTGTGAGTGTATGTGTAGATGTATGTGTGAGTGCATGTGTAGATGTATGTGTGAGTGTATGTGTAGATGTATGTTTGAGTGTATGTGTAGATGTATGTGTGAGTGTATGTGTGGATGTATGTGTGAGTGTATGTGTAGATGTATGTGTGAGTGTATGTGTAGATGTATGTGTGAGTGTATGTGTAGATGTATGTGTGAGTGTATGTGTAGATGTGTGTGTGAGTGTATGTGTAGATGTGTGTGTGAGTGTATGTGTAGATGTGTGTGTGAGTGTATGTGTAGATGTATGTGTGAGTGTATGTGTAGATGTATGTGTAGATGTATGTGTAAATGTATGTGTGAGTGTATGTGTAGATGTATGTGTGAGTGTATGTGTAGATGTATGTGTGAGTGTATGTGTAGATGTATGTTTGAGTGTATGTGTAGATGTGAGTGTGAGTCTATGTGTAGATATGTGTGTGAGTGTATGTGTAGATGTATGTGTGAGTGTATGTGTAGATGTATGTGTGAGTGTATGTGTAGATGTGTGTGTGAGTGTATGTGTAGATGTATGTGTGAGTGTATGTGTAGATGTATGTGTAAGTGTATGTGTAGATGTGAGTGTGAGTCTATGTGTAGATATGTGTGTGAGTGTATGTGTAGATGTATGTGTGAGTGTATGTGTAGATGTATGTGTGGAGTGTATGTGTAGATGTGAGTGTGAGTCTATGTGTAGATATGTGTGTGAGTGTATGTGTAGATGTATGTGTGAGTGTATGTGTAGATGTGTGTGTGAGTGTATGTGTAGATGTGTGTGAGTGTATGTGTAGATGTGTGTGTGTGAGTGTATGGGTAGATGTATGTGTGAGTTTATATGTAGATGTGTGTGTGTGAGTGTATGTGTAGATGTGTGTGTGAGTGTATGTGTAGATGTGTGTGTGAGTGTATGTGTAGATGTGTGTGAGTGTATGTGTAGATGTGTGTGTGAGTGTATGTGTAGATGTATGTGTGAGTGTATGTGTAGATGTGTGTGTGAGTGTATGTGTAGATGTGTGTGTGAGTGTATGTGTAGATGTGTGTGTGAGTGTATGTGTAGATGTGTGTGTGAGTGTATGTGTAGATGTGTGTGAGAGTGTATGTGGAGATGTATGTGTGAGTGTATGTGTAGATGTGTGTGTGAGTGTATGTGTAGATGTATGTGTGAGTGTATGTGTGGATGTATGTGTAAGTGTATGTGTAGATGTATGTGTAAGTGTATGTGTAGATGTATGAGTGAGTGTATGTGTGGATGTATGTGTGAGTGTATGTGTGGATGTATGTGTGAGTGTATGCGTGGATGAGTGTGTGTGAGTGTATGTGTGGATGTATGTTTGAGTGTATGTGTAGATGTATGTGTGAGTGTATGTATAGATGTATGTGTGAGTGTATGTGTGGATGTATGTTTGAGTGTATGTGTAGATGTATGTTTGAGTGTATGTGTAGATGTATGTGTGAGTGTATGTGTAGATGTATGTGTGAGTGCATGTGTAGATGTATGTGTGAGTGTATGTGTAGATGTATGTTTGAGTGTATGTGTAGATGTATGTGTGAGTGTATGTGTGGATGTATGTGTGAGTGTATGTGTAGATGTATGTGTGAGTGTATGTGTAGATGTATGTTTGAGTGTATGTGTGGATGTATGTTTGAGTGTATGTGTAGATGTATGTTTGAGTGTATGTGTAGATGTATGTTTGAGTGTATGTGTAGATGTATGTTTGAGTGTATGTGTGGATGTATGTTTGAGTGTATGTGTAGATGTATGTGTGAGTGTATGTGTGGATGTATGTGTGAGTGTATGTGTGGATGTATGTGTGAGTGTATGTGTAGATGTATGTGTGAGTGTATGTGTAGATGTATGTTTGAGTGTATGTGTGGATGAGTGTGTGTGAGTGTATGTGTAGATGTATGTGTGAGTGTATGTGTAGATGTGTGTGTGTGAGTGTATGTGTAGATGTATGTGTGAGTGTATGTGTGGATGTATGTGTGAGTGTATGTGTGGATGTATGTTTGAGTGTATGTGTGGATGTATGTGTGAGTGTATGTGTAGATGTATGTGTGAGTGTATGTGTAGATGTATGTGTGAGTGTATGTGTAGATGTATGTTTGAGTGTATGTGTGGATGTATGTGTGAGTGTATGTGTAGATGTATGTTTGAGTGTATGTGTGGATGTATGTTTGAGTGTATGTGTAGATGTATGTTTGAGTGTATGTGTAGATGTATGTTTGAGTGTATGTGTGGATGTATGTGTGAGTGTATGTGTAGATGTATGTGTGAGTGTATGTGTGGATGTATGTGTGAGTGTATGTGTAGATGTATGTTTGAGTGTATGTGTGGATGTATGTGTGAGTGTATGTGTAGATGTATGTGTGAGTGTATGTGTAGATAGTTGTTTGAGTGTATGTGTAGGATGTATGTGTGAGTGTATGTGTAGATGTATGTTTGAGTTGTATGTGTAGATGTTATGTTTGAGTGTATGTGTAGATGTATGTGTGAGTGTATGTGTGGATGTATGGTTGAGTGTATGTGTAGATGTATGTTTGAGTTGTAGTGTTGGATGTATGTTTGAGTGTTATGTGGGATGTATGTTTGAGTGTATTTGTGGATGGTATGTGGAGTGTATGTGTAGATGTATGTGTGAGTGTATGTGTGAGTATGTGTGAGTGTAGTGTAGAGATGTGAGTGTATGTGGATGTATGTGTGAGTGTTAATGTGTAGATGTATGTTTTGAGTGTCTGTGTAGATGTATGTTTGAGTGTATGTGTGGATGTATGTTTGAGTGATTATGTGTTGGATGTATGTGTGAGTGTATGTTGTAGATGTATGTGTGAGTGTATGTGTAGATGTATGTTTGAGTGTATGTGTGGATGTATGTTTGAGTGTATGTGTGGATGTATGTGTGAGTGTATGTGTAGATGTATGTGTGAGTGTATGTGTGGATGTATGTGTGAGTGTATGTGTAGACTGTATGTTTGAGTGTATGTGTGGATGTATGTTGTGAGTGTATGTGTAGATGTATGTTTGAGTGTATGTGTGGATGTATGTGTGAGTGTATGTGTAGATGTATGTGTGAGTGTATGTGTAGATGTATGTTTGAGTGTATGTGTAGATGTATGTGTGAGTGCATGTGTAGATGTATGTTTGAGTGTATGTGTAGATGTATGTTTGAGTGTATGTGTGGATGAGTGTGTGTGAGTGTATGTGTGGATGTATGTGTGAGTGTATGTGTAGATGTATGTGTGAGTGTATGTGTAGATGTATGTGTGAGTGTATGTGTAGATGTATGTGTGAGTGTATGTGTGGATGAGTGTGTGTGAGTGTATGTGTAGATGTATGTGTGAGTGTATGTGTAGATGTATGTACGAGTGTATGTGTAGATGTATGTGTGAGTGTATGTGTGGATGTATGTGTGAGTTAGTTAGTTAGTTAGTTAGTTAGTTAGTCGACAGATCATCCTCGGTGCACATCGGACCATTCAGTCCATAAGTGCTCGGATCCCCTCCTCAGCAAATCCCGCAGCGTGTAGCGGCTAACGACGCCAGTTCTGTGTTGGTTTATCAATCTTCTTTGGCTTCCTGCGTTGTGTTCTTGTTTGGCCACCCCTCTTTTAATTTGCTGCTCTCGCAGTCTGGCCATTGTTGTAGATTCACAGTCATCACTTGGTTCTTGCAAAAGTCTCACTTCTCGTAGAGCATTCAGAATGTCAGCCTGGTCCATGGCGCGTCCGCCCTCCACAGTAGCCTCACCTGCGAGCTTGTCAGCCCGCTCATTTCCTTGTACTCCCTCATGACCTGGCACGAAGATGAAACTAATCTTTGCCAGCCGAGACCGCTCCAGAGGCAGCAACCATTCTCTTCGGATCGACCCCTCCTCTATCCTCTTGATCATGTTCATTGAGTCGCTAAGGAAACAAGCCCTAGTGAATGTCTGTGTCTCGAGCCATGTTATTGCTTTACTTACTGCCATGACTTCCATGGTCAGGCTACTTGTGGTTTCAGTGAAAGCACCAGAGTCCTCCTTCACAATTCTCCCTCCGGCCCGAGCTGTAAAGGCCCATGAGCTTCTCACATGTCGGACGACCGACCCATCTGTGTAGATGACCGCGTCACTGTCTAGCGAATTCTCGAAAATCAACGCTTGTACTTCAGCCTCCACAGCAGCCGGATTTTCTTGTCTGCATTTTCTATCTAGTTGGATGCAAACTGAAAAGGATGTGCAGAAGTCTGTTGGCACTTGCACCCACTCCTCGCCAGGTTCTAAGTCCTCAAGTGAACACACCTGTTGAAGAATGTCTTCGGCTTGACCCATCCACGACCGTCCTCTTTTTAACCTGCTGCCCTTCACCTTCCTAATTTCACTATGCAGTGGATGCTGTGTGTTTGCGTTAATTCTGAGGTAGGCGCGTGCCCTGCAAACTTGCATTCTCTCTTCAATGGTTGGAAAATCAAGAAGGTAGCGCATCGCCCTGCATGCTGTATCTCTTGTACATCCAAGAATAATGCGCATAGCTTCATTCTGTATCCTTTCCATCCTTTCTATCTGCTTATGGCTGAGAGTCAGGATTGCCATTGCATACTCCAAAACAGACATGACCAGCCCCTCGTACAGAAGACATAGATGGCGCTGCTCACAGTTTGCTGCCGCCATCACCCGCATCGCTGCCAAGCCCCGCTTGGCCTTTGTTATCACCTGGTCTATGTGCACATTATAAGCAAGGCTTCGATCAAACCGTATCCCCAGGTAATTCATTGCCTGCGTTCTTTCCACCGTCTCTGAACACAGCATTACAGTTGGTGTTGGATTGTTGACAATATGATTATTCAACGAGAACCAAGTCACTGTTGCCTTTGTTGGGTTGACCATTGCCCCAGCTTCATCACACCAAGTACTTATGCGATTGAGTTCGGTTTGTAGTTCCACAGCAACCTCCTCTCTATCCTTACCCTGACGATACACTAAAACATCATCGGCATATGACAATGTCCTGCCAGGTCCAGTGATCTGCTCACTGGTGATTCTCACTGTGTAGGCGTTGAACAGTACCGGAGATAATGGTGATCCCTGTGGTAGGCCAGGATATATTGTTGTTGGTTCCGAAGTCCAACTGCCACATCTAAAAACTACTTTCCGTTGGAAGAGGGCTGCAGCGATCCAACTAAGGAGGAATGGACTTACGTTTAGTTCAAGAAGCTGAAACATTAAAAAATCCAGTGGTACTCTGTTGTATGCGTCCTCAAGATCAATCGCTGCAGCAACAGTTTCAGTGCCTGAGTGGAAACCTTCATAGACATCATGGGCAAAGACTGCTGCATTGGTCCAGGTTTCTCTTTTTGGACGGTACCCACCCAGGGTAGGTGGGAAAACACCTTGCCTCTCTAGTTGGCTTGATATTTTCCTGGCAATTACCTTCTCCAGCAGCTTGCCTACTGTATTCTGCATGGTTATAATTCGATATCCCTGAATTTTTTTGTGGTCTTTGTCAGGCTTCGGCAAGGGAATCAGATAGCTATGTAACCATTCCTCCTTGATGCTAGCACTCCCTATACTGTTGTTGTACATGTCTGCTAGTTTCTCTAGCTCATTGTCGGTACACCTATTTATGTCGTCGTATCTTATGCCATCAGGACCTGGAGCACTGTTTTTTGATCGTCGAAGCACAGCCTTGATTTCTTTCACTGTCACTGTGTCTTCATCCGAAGTGTTCTGGGCCTTGCATCTGTCTGAGGTGACCTCCTTGGCCAGATTCCGGCCTCCCATGTCTGTCTGGTTGCTCTGCTCAAGGTAGCGTTCAAAGAGGGCTTTGCCCTTGTCCTCATCAGTCCTCTGCCAGATGAGGTCAGCACCTTGGAAGTCAGAAATGCTCTTATTCTTGACTACCCCACTCATGCTTTTATGTAGTCGCCAGAACAATTTCAGTGACTTGTCTGTGCTTACTCTTTGACACACCTCTGCCCATTTTTCGCTTTTAACCACCTTGACCAGTTTTTTGAAATAGCTTACTTTTGTGTGCATCTCTCTTTCTAAGTGCAAGCAGGGACTAGGATGACCAGCTCTGTTCTTCTTGGCATTTTGCCATCTCCTTACAGCACTACGCTTATCCACCCAAGCCTTCTCCACCTCGAAACTCCACCACGGTGGCTGCTCCCAGCTTTTTCTCCTGCCCTGAAACGTTCTGCGCTTGTCACGTCTTATTTTGCTCACCACATCTTGCCCTGTACTGTCATACTGGAACGTCTTTACCTTTAGCTTGTGCTGCCTGGTTCTGCCTTTCTCCACCAATATGCTGCATGGGTGGTGGTCGCTGCCATGGTGTCCTAGGACACCCCATCTACACACTGTAGTGAGTGAAGGTGAAACTAGCGCCAGATCAATAGCACTGTCCTCATCGCCTGGACGGCTTGCTGTCCTGGTGACACAGCCACTGTTGATACAAACCAGGTCGATGGTTTCCAGTGCAGTCTCGAGCTCCTCCCCTTGTGTATTGGAGGAAGTGTTTCCCCATGATCTGCCTTTAGCGTTGAAGTCACCACAGAAAATAACATTTCTCTCGTGGCCTAATATGCCACTTAAGCACTGCCACTTCTGGGCGTCCACACTCGCATTGCGGGCATAAACATTAACCAACACGAATGGTATACTGGAATGAACTCTCAACGCCTGTATTTGTATATCGTCACTGTCCCAACTGGACATGTCTAGCTCTGACACCACCATGCTGTCGCGAACGAGAATCGCCGTTCCCAGATGTCGTCTGTTGTAGAAACATTTGAAGCCGGCAATTCGGAGTAGCTGATCGCCCAGTCTCGTCTCCTGGAGTGCTACAATGTCGTTCCTGTAAACTAGGGTTTCTAAAATAGAGCCCCGTTGTTTTACACTGGCACAGTTCCAATATAGAATACGGATGTTCCTGAGTCCTAGACGGTGACACTTGAGTCTAAAACGTCTCAAACCCCCGCGCTTACCTTGCTTCTTTGTCCCTGCGCGGCTACCACGCCGCTTCGTTATGTTGACTGTTGATCGCTCGGAAAGAAGACGTTCTTCCGCCATGTTGAAAAAACGTAAACACAGACTGCTGATAACCACACACGCTGCTGAAAATTCACTCAAGGATGGCTTCGCTCGATGCACGAACTCCGTAGCACCCGCGCAGATCTTGAGTAGAAACTCCTGGTTTTACATCCTGGCACACCAATTACACGCAAGAGATGAATAAATCCATCCCTTACGCGAAAAAGTTAACGAACACAAAACAACACGACCGTCCGTCGCCATCTTGAAACCGGAAGTCCGTTTTTTTTTTCGTGTATGTGTGAGTGTATGTGTAGATGTATGTGTGAGTGTATGTGTAGATGTATGTGTGAGTGTATGAGTGGATGTATGTGTGAGTGTATGTGTAGATGTGTGTGTGAGTGTATGTGTAGATGTATGTGTGAGTGTATGTGTAGATGTGTGTGTGAGTGTATGTGTAGATGTATGTTTGAGTGTATGTGTAGATGTATGTGTGAGTGTATGTGTAGATGTATGTTTGAGTGTATGTGTAGATGTGTGTGTGAGTGTATGTGTAGATGTATGTGTGAGTGTATGTGTAGATGTGTGTGTGAGTGTATGTGTAGATGTATGTTTGAGTGTATGTGTAGATGTATGTGTGAGTGTATGTGTAGATGTATGTTTGAGTGTATGTGTAGATGTGTGTGTGAGTGTATGAGTGGATGTATGTGTGAGTGTATGTTTAGATGTATGTGTGAGTGTATGAGTGGATGTATGTGTGAGTGTATGTGTAGATGTGTGTGTGAGTGTATGTGTAGATGTATGTGTGAGTGTATGTGTAGATGTATGTGTGAGTGTATGTGTAGATGTATGTGTGAGTGTATGTGTAGATGTATGTGTGAGTCTATGTGTAGATGTATGTGTGAGTGTATGTGTAGATGTATGTGTGAGTGTATGTGTAGATGTATGTGTGAGTGTATGTGTAGATGTATGTGTGAGTGTATGTGTAGATGTATGTGTGAGTGTATGTGTAGATGTATGTGTGAGTGTATGTGTAGATGTATGTGTGAGTGTATGTGTAGATGTGTGTGTGAGTGTATGTGTAGATGTATGTGTGAGTGTATGTGTAGATGTATGTTTGAGTGTATGTGTAGATGTATGTGTGAGTGTATGTGTAGATGTGTGTGTGAGTGTATGTGTAGATGTATGTGTGAGTGTATGTGTAGATGTATGTGTAGATGTATGTGTGAGTGTATGTGTAGATGTATGTGTGAGTGTATGTGTAGATGTATGTGTGAGTGTATGTGTAGATGTATGTGTGAGTGTATGTGTAGATGTATGTGTGAGTGTATGTGTAGATGTATGTGTGAGTGTATGTGTAGATGTATGTGTGAGTGTATGTGTAGATGTATGTGTGAGTGTATGTGTAGATGTATGTGTGAGTGTATGTGTAGATGTATGTGTGAGTGTATGTGTGGATGTCTGTGTGGATGTCTGTGAGATATGTATACAATGTATCTGTCTGTATCTTCTCTCACACAACCCCATATATTCTCTCACACAACCCCATATATTCTCTCACACAACCCCATATCTTCTCTCACACAACCCCATATATTCTCTCACACAACCCCATATATTCTCTCACACAACCCCATATATTCTCTCACACAACACCATATCTGCTCTCACACAACCCCATATATTCTCTCACACAACCCCATATATTCTCTCACACAACCCCATATATTATCTCACACAACCGCATATATTCTCTCACACAACCCCATATATTCTCTCACACAACCCCATATATTCTCTCACACAACCCCATATATTCTCTCACACAACACCATATCTTCTCTCACACAACCCCATATATTATCTCACACCTCCCCCGATGTGTCTCCACCTTGCCGTGGTGGGGGAGCTTGCGTGTCCCATCGACCCCATTTGCTTGCCGATGGATGAGAAACTACATATCGGACAGCTTATGGGATAGGGACCAGACCAAGAGAGACACAACCTGCTGCTCTGCAGGTAGACTGAGGATAGCAGTCAAACATTTAAATCAGGTGCACGAAGGCAGAAGTTCTTGGTCCGGACAAAACTCTTAAGGCTCCCTGTCGAGGGCTGTGGCTGAACGCCTCTAAGCCACAAACCCTCGGATCTGAGAGCCTGGCCGATACCCACCTACCGAAATATAGAGGAGTGATACTGAGCAAGCTACATGCTCAGGTCTGATACATGTTCGAAGGCTCTCAGCTGGGGGATATGAGAGATTCCCGGATGAGAGGGCCAGGCAGTTTCTCGTTCACTGCTGCACGAACGTAAGGTGCTGAGCCGGCAGCACATGTAGCCTACCTCGTGAGCGAGTACAAAAAGTTAGAAAAGTGCCCCAATCGAAGGAAATGGTTACGAAAACTGTATCTAACTCATAGAGAGTGTAGACAAAAGTGGAAGAACGTCCCAATGTGGCGAAATGGAACGCACGGCGAGCGAACCTATTGCGTGGTCTAAAGTCAAAAGCAAAAGCTTACCGAGTGGATGTCGCTCGCAGTCTGACCGCTCCTGGTGTGTGCTTGAGCGATCAGTGGCAAGCGAGATGCCCAACACATGGAAGTGAGGAACTAAAGCAGCCATGAGCAGGACGTGGCAACTCCTCGGGTGAGCCCAGTCTCAGAGCAATATGTGCCGGCTCTGCAATTATGGAAGCCTCCTTGGATAGCGAGGGGAATGCCCATGGTTTGCCCCTGCCTTCCCTTGAGGGCCGACCGCGATGTCGTTGATCGTTCTATCTTGACCAGCTGAGATGTTGGCGACATCACAACAGTCTAACGTGCCTCGAAACCAGAGGAAGGCTAACCTTATTAAAAAATGCCCGCCGGAAGTCGGAAGTGTCGTCCTACGGGTGGCAAACTAAAAATTGACACTACGCATTATGTCCGAGTAAAATGTCTCGTCCGAATGTCTCTCGTTATAGGAACAGCTCTGACTACCTAGTTTCCGAATGCCGCTCTTGTTCGGAACAGCTCTGACTAGGTAGTTTTCCGAATGTCCGAAAACTCGCTGAGTGGATACCGTCTGCAAACCTGTCTGGTTTGTGCGGGAATGGCCCGGGGCAAACGAAATGACCAATATATTGAAGTGAGGATTTAAAGCAGCCATGAGCAGGACGTGACGATTCCCTCGGTGAGCCCAGAACCAGGGCGCTATGTGTCGGCCCTGCAACTATGGAAGCAACCTTGGATGGCGGAAAATGCTATGGACTGTCCCTGCCTTCCTTTGAGGGATGACCGTTGTCTTCGACCGTTCAATCTTGGCCAGCTGGGTTGTAGATGGCACCACAAAAGTGAGAGTCTCCCAGGAATGATATTCTCTCACACAACCCCATATATTCTCTCACACAACCCCATATATTCTCTCACACAACCCCATATATTCTCTCACACAACCCCATATATTCTCTCACACAACCCCATATATTCTCTCACACAACCCCATATATTCTCTCACACAACCCCATATATTCTCTCACACAACCCCATATATTCTCTCACACAACCCCATATATTCTCTCACACAACCCCATATCTTCTCTCACACAACCCCATATCTTCTCTCACACAACCCCATATCTTCTCTCACACAACCCCATATATTCTCTCACACAACCCCATATATTCTCTCACACAACCCCATATATTCTCACACACAACCCCATATATTCTCTCACACAACCCCATATATTCTGTCACACAACCCCATATATTCTCTCACACAACCCCATATATTCTCTCACACAACCCCATATATTCTCTCACACAACCCCATATATTCTCTCACACAACCCCATATATTCTCTCACACAACCCCATATATTCTCTCACACAACCCCATATATTCTCTCACACAACCCCATAAAGTTTACAACACAAAATGTAAACCGTTAGGTATGTGTAACTGCTGCGGAAAGGTGAGAGAAAATACGCACAGAGTGTACATATCTTACAACGAACGCACACACAGAGTGTACATATCTTACAACGAACGCACACACAGAGTGTACATATCATACAACGAACGCACACACAGAGTGTACATATCATACAACGAACGCACAGACAGAGTGTACATATCATACAACGAACGCACAGACAGAGTGTACATATCATACAACGATCGCACAGACAGAGTGTACATATCATACAACGAACGCACAGACAGAGTGTACATATCATACAACGAACGCACAGACAGAGTGTACATATCATACAACGAACGCACAGACAGAGTGTACATATCATACAACGAACGCACAGACAGAGTGTACATATCATACAACGAACGCACAGACAGAGGGTACATATCATACAACGAACGCACACACAGAGTGTACATATCATACAACGAACGCACAGACAGAGTGTACATATCATACAACGAACGCACAGACAGAGTGTACATATCATACAACGAATGCACAGACAGAGTGTACATATCATACAACGAACGCACACACAGAGTGTAAATATCATACAACGAACGCACAGACAGAGTGTACATATCATACAACGAACGCACACACAGAGTGTACATATCATACAACGAACGCACAGACAGATTGTACATATCATACAACGAACGCACAGACACAGTGTACATATCATACAACGAACGCACAGACAGAGTGTACATATCATACAACGAACGCACAGACACAGTGTACATATCATACAACGAACGCACAGACAAAGTGTACATATCATACAACGAACGCACAGACAGAGTGTACATATCATACAACGAACGCACAGACAGAGTGTACATATCATACAACGAACGCACACACAGAGTGTACATATCATACAACGAACGCACATACAGAGTGTACATATCATACAACGAACGCACAGACAGAGTGTACATATCTTACAACTAACGCACACACAGAGTGTACATATCATACAACGAACGCACAGACAGAGTGTACATATCATACAACGAACGCACAGACAGAGTGTACATATCATACAACGAACGCACAGACAGAGTGTACATATCATACAACGAACGCACAGATAGAGTGTACATATCATACAACGAACGCACAGACAGAGTGTACATATCTTACAACGTACGCACAGACACAGTGTACATACCTTACAACGAACGCGATTCCGGCAAACGGAAATCAGTGTAAAAAAAACAAAACAATAACGTAACAATTGGATAAAAATAAGTGTGTATGTGAATGAGATAAAAATTGATAGCCAGTTAATCAAGTCTCTGGGATGCATCCAACCAGCGGGAATCAATACTGTTGTAGATGGCACTCTATAACTCTGCTGACTGCCCTCTATATATCAATATCTAACTGTTTGCACACCTTCACGTCGATTCGTTGGATTGTGGTCACACTTATGTTTATCATATTTTTACGTGATTACCGTAATTCTTATTGTTACACTGTGACTTCTGTAATTCGTATTGATACACTGTGATTTCTGTAATTCTTATTGTTGTTACACTGTGATTTCTGTAATTCTTATTGTTGTTACACTATGATTTCCGTTTGCCGGATTTGCTTTGGTTGTAGGATGTGTACGCTGCATCTGTGTTGATTATCTCTCGTGTTTCGGAGGGGTCACAAAATCCTGTTTTCTGTTTCTATTTGTATATCCTGCCACAGCCGTGGCTTCTCTTATCTGTTATATCCTGCTGCAGCCGTGGCTTCTCTTATCTGGTCTATTCTGCTGCAGCCGTGGTTATCTCTTATCTCTGTTATATCCTGCTGCTGCCGTGGCTTCTCTTCTCTGTTATATCCTGCTTCAACCGTGGATTCTCTTCTCTGTTATATTCTGCTGCAGCCGTGGCTTATCTTATTCATAACTTCCAGCCGAGATAAGATATGTACACAGTTTATCTATCTGTGTGTTCTTTCACACAACTGCACATTTTCTGTAATGTTCAGCACTACGACTAAGGAAGACAGTTAGGTCGCCATGCCAAGATGTGACGATATGCCATTGAGGCTAGTGGTGGTGTAGGCTCGCCTCCCTCAACAGCCAGCGTGAGGGAAGGGGAGCCCTAGCTACGTAGAGTAGTCCAGAATGGGGAGGACAACCCTAGCCATGTAGAGTAGTCCAGTGATGGGACTGAATTCCTAGCCATGTAGAGTGGTTCAGTTAGAGGAGGGCAGCCATAACCATGTAGAGTAATCCATTGAGGGGAGCCTAGCCATGTAGAGTAGTCCAGTGAAGGAAGAGCAGTCCTAGCCATGTAGAGTAGTCCAGTGAAGGAAGGGAAGCCCTAGCTATGTAGAGTAGTCCAGTGAAGGAAGAGCAGTCCTAGCCATGTAGAGTAGTCCAGTGAAGGAAGAGCAGTCCTAGCCATGTAGAGTAGTCCAGTGAAGGAAGGGAAGCCCTAGCTATGTAGAGTAGTCCAGTGAAGGAAGGGAAGCCCTAGATATGTAGAGTAGCCCAGTGAAGGAAGGGCAGCCCTAGCCATGTAGAGTAGTCCAATGAAGGAAGGGAAGCCCTAGCTATGTAGAGTAGTCCAGTGAAGGAAGGGCAGCCCTAGCCATGTAGAGTAGTCCAGTGAAGGAAGGGAAGCCCTAGCTATGTAGAGTAGTCCAGTGAAGGAAGGGAAGCCCTAGCTATGTAGAGTAGTCCATTGAGGGGAGCCTAGCCATGTAGAGTAGTCCAGTGAAGGGAGGGAAGCCCTAGCTATGTAGAGTAGTCCATTGAGGGGAGCCCTAGCCAGGTAGAGTAGTCCAGTGATGGGAGTGGAGCTCTAGCCATGTAGAGTAGTCCAGTGAGGGGAGCCCTAGTCATGTAGAGTAGTCCAATGAGGGGAGGTGAGCTCTAGCCATGTAGAGTAGTCCAGTTAGGGGAGGGGAGCCCTAGCCATGTAGAGTTGTCCAGTGAAGGGAGGGGAGCCCTAGCCATGTCGTGTCGTCAAGTGAGGGGAGGGGAGCCCTAAAAATGTAGAGTAGTCCAGTGAGGGGAGGGGAGCCCTAGCCATGTAGAGTAGTCCAGTGAGGGGAGCCCTAACCACGTAGAGTAGCCCAGTGCATGAGTTCGGCCACTTCCGCTGTGAGCAAGTTGCGAACTGGGTAAAATGGCGGCCATGACGTATACTTGTGCAGTCTGTATAGTTTCCTCGATACTTGAAAACAACGTCTCCATATACTTTCCCCAATACTCCCTCAGAAGAGTCTCCAACTTGTCGTGGTATAGTGGCTTGCGTGTCTCAATTACCGTAATAGCTTTGCCGACGGAAGCACAACTACATGTCAGACAGGCCTTGGGATAGGAACCAGATCTGCAGGTAGGCTGAGGATAGGCGGTCAAACACCGAATCAGGCGTGTGTTGCCACTAATTCTTGGTCCTGACCCATACTCTAAGGCTGTCTGCTGAGGAATATGGCTGAACGCCTCTAAGCCATAAACCTCGGATGTGAGAGCCGGGCCGATACTCACCACTGCAAAATGGAGGTGAGATGCTGGGCACGCTACATGCTTAGTTCAGACACCTGTTCGAAGGCTCTCAGCCGAGGAATGTGAGGGATCCCCGGATGAGATGGCCTGGCCGTTACTCGTTCTCTGCTGCATGAAGGTAAGGTGCTGAGCCGGCAGCTCATGTAGCCCACCTCGTGAGCTTTACTAAAGGCGGAAAAGTGTCCCAATCACACGCAATGGTTACGATGCAATTCTGAGTGAAATTCAATAAGTGAGAATGTTCAAAGGTGGAAAAAGGTCTCACTACCACGAAATGGAATACTTGGCTGGCGAATCCATTACGTGGCAGTCCGAAGAGAAAGCTTGCTGAGTGGATGTCGTCCGCAGACTGACCGTTCCTGGTCTGCGAGGGGAGCGGCCGGGGTGAACGAAATGCCCAGTATTTGGAATTGAGGAATTAAAGCAGTCATGAGCAGGACGTGGCGATTCCTTGGGTGAGCCCAGTCTCAGAGCGCTATGTACCGGCTCTGCAATTATGGAAGCCCCCTTGGATAGCGAGGAATGCCCATGGTCTGCCCCTGCCTTCCCTTGAGGGTCGACCGTGATGTCTTTGACAGTTCTACCTTGACCAGCTGAGATGTAGGCGACAGCACAACAGTAAGAGTGTTATGTCCCTCGAAACCCCGGGAAGGCAAACCCGTAAAAGCACCCGCAGAAGTCGTATGTGCCGGCCGAAAGGTTGCAAATAAAGTGGCACAACGCAAAAACATCCGAGTGAAATGTCCCTCGTGCTCGAGACAGCTCTAACTAACTAGTCTACCGAATGCTCTTCGTGTGCGGACCAGCTCTGACTAGCTAGTTTTCCGAATGTCCGTCGTGCCCGGAACTCTAACTATTTTGTTTTCCGGGCACTTAAAAAAAGTCTTAAATGTCGAGAGGGTCAACTTAATTGCCCCGGGTTTTGCTTCATATGGCTCGCTCTCCCTCGGCAGGATGACCTGACGAAAGCATCGCACAAAGCACGAACTCCATAGCTCCGACGACAACCTCCAGGAGCCTACGAGAAAAATTCACTCGTGAACAAAAGAATAGAACCCACAACCTTCGTAGAGCGAGGCAGACAGCTTGACCACTTCGCCACGGAGACACCCTGACACAGCGGCTAGCTTTCCGGGCGCAGCGACTAGCACATGCCCGAAACGAACGCTCACTGAGTTGGTACCGTCTGCAGTCCGACCGTTCCTGGTTTGTGCGGAGAGCGGCCCGTAGCGAACGAAATGCCCAATACACAGAAGTGAGGAATTAAAGCAGCCATGAACAGGACGTGACGATTCCCAGAGTAAGCCCAGCACCAGAGCGCCATGTGTCATCTCTGCAACTATGGAAGTCTTCCTGGATGGCGGATAATGACCATGGACTGTCCCTGCCTCCCCTTGAGGGATGATCGTGAAGTATTCGACCGTTCTAATTTGACCAGCTGGGATGTGACGGCACCACAAAAGTGAGAGACACCAGGAAACACCTGGTTTACACAAACGAAAGCCAAAGTCGGATGTTTTGGCCTAAGGGTCTAGACCTAAGGGTGCATAACAATACAACGCAATTGCATCTGAAAAAAAAAAAATAATTCCAGATGAACGCAGAAGAAGAAGAAGTTTTCTCTATACTTCACAACAGTGTCTCACAGGTGTCACACCCGTCACAGTTTTTACAGTTGTCAAAATTACCGGTCTGTCAGCGCTCATGTGTCAGAACACCCCCGGGTTGCAATGATGACATTCCACAGTGAGCAGAACAATACCCCACAACACACATCATCTACCCACACAGTGAACAGAAAAATACCCCACAACACACATCATCTACCCACACAGTGAACAGAACAATACCCCACAACACACATCATCTTCCCACACAGTGAGGAGAACAATACCCCACAACACACATCATCTACCCACACAGTAAGGAGAACAATACCCCACAACACACATCATCTACCCACACAGTAAGGAGAACAATACCCCACAACACACATCATCTACCCACACAGTGAGGAGAACAATACCCCACAACACACATCATCTACCCACACAGTGAGCAGAACAATACCCCACAACACACATCTTCTACCCATACAGTGAGCAGAACAATACCCCACAACACACATCATCTACCAATACAGTGAGCAGAACAATACCCCAAAACACACATCATCTACCCATACAGTGAGGAGAACAATACCCCACAACACACATCATCTACCCACACAGTGAGCAGAACAATATCCCACAATACACATCATCTACCCACACAGTTAACAGAACAATACCCCACAACACACATCATCTACCCATACAGTGAGCAGAACAATATCCCACAACACACATCATCTACCCACACAGTGAGCAGAACAATACCCCACAACACACATCATCTACCGACACAGTGAGCAGAACAATAACCCACAACACACATCATCTACCCATACAGTGAGCAGAACAATACCCCACAACACACATCATCTACCCATACAGTGAGCAGAACAAAACCCCACAACACACATCATCTACCCATACAGTGATCAGAACAATACCCCACAACACACATCATCTACCCACACAGTGAGCAGAACAATACCCCACAACACACATCTTCTAACTATACAGTGAGCAGAACAATACCCCACAACACACATCATCTACCCATACAGTGAGCAGAACAATACCCCAAAACACACATCATCTACCCACGCAGTGAGCAGAACAATACCCACAACACACCTCATACTATCTACCAACACAGTTCACAGACAATACCCACAACACACATCATCTACCACACAGTGAACAGAACAATACCCCACAACACACATCATCTACCCACAAAGTGAGAAGAACATACCCACAACACACATCATCTACACACAGTGAACAGAACAATACCCCACAACACACATCATCTACCACACAGTATAGAGCAGAACAATACCCCACAACACACATCATCTACCAACACAGTGAACAGAACAATACCCCACAACACACATCATCTACCAACACAGTTAACAGAACAATACCCCACAACACACATCATCTACCAACACAGTTAACAGAACAATACCCCACAACACACATCATCTACCAACACAGTTAACAGAACAATACCCCACAAAACACATCATCTACCAACACAGTTAACAGAACAATACCCACAACACACATCATCTACCACACAGTGAAGCAGAACAATACCCCACAAACACCATCATCTACCACACAGTGAACAGAACAATACCCCACAAACACACATCATCTACCCAATACAGTGAGCAGAACAATACCCACAACACACATCATCTACCCATACAGTGAGCAGAACAAAACCCCACAACACACATCATCTACCCATACAGTGATCAGAACAATACCCCACAACACACATCATCTACCCACACAGTGAGCAGAACAATACCCCACAACACACATCTTCTAACTATGCAGTGAGCAGAACAATACCCCACAACACACATCATCTACCCATACAGTGAGCAGAACAATACCCCAAAACACACATTATCTACCCACACAGTGAACAGAACAACACCCCATAACACACATCATCTACCCACACAGTGAGCAGAACAATACCCCACAACACACATCATCTACCAACCACAGTGAGCAGAACAACACCCCACAACACACATCATCTACCCACACAGTGAGCAGGAAACAATATCACACAACACACATCCATCTACCCACACAGTAAACAGAACAATAGCCCACAACACACATAATCTACCCACACAGTGAACAGAACATACCCCCAACACACATTATCTACCCACACAGTGAACAGAACAACACCCCATAACACACATCATCTACCCACACAGTGAGCAGAACAATATCACACAACACACATCATCTACCCACACAGTAAACAGAACAATAGCCCACAACACACATAATCTACCCACACAGTGAACAGAACATACCCCACAACACACATTATCTACCCACACAGTGAACAGAACAACACCCCATAACACACATCATCTACCCACACAGTGAGCAGAACAATACCCCACAAAACACATCATCTACCAACACAGTGAGCAGAACAACACCCCACAACACACATCATCTACCCACACAGTGAGCAGAACAATATCACACAACACACATCATCTACCCACACAGTAAACAGAACAATAGCCCACAACACACATAATCTACCCACACAGTGAACAGAACATACCCCACAACACACATCATCTACCCACACAGTGAGGAGAACAATACCCCACAACACATATCATCTACCCACACAGTGAGCAGAACAATACCCCACAACACACATCATCTACCCACACAGTGAACAGAACAATACCCCACAACACACATCATCTACCCACACAGTGAGCAGAACAATACTCCACAACACACATCATCTACCCACACAGTGAGCAGAACAATACCCCACAACACACATCATCTACCCACACAGTGAACAGAACAATACCCACAACACACATCATCTACCCACACAGTGAACAGAACAATACCCCACAACACACATCATCTACCCACACAGTGAGCAGAACAATACCCCTCAACACACATCATCTACCCACACACTGTGCAGAACAATACCCCACAACACACATCATCTACCCACACACTGAGCGGAACAATACCCCACAACACACATCATCTACACACACAGTGAGCAGAACAATACCCCACAACACACATCATCTACCCACACAGCGAACAGAACAATACCCCACAGCACACATCATCTACCAACACAGTGAACAGAACAACACCCCACAACACACATCATCTACCCACACAGTGAGCTGAACAATATCACACAACACACATCATCTACCCACACAGTAATCAGAACAATACCCCACAACACACATCATCTACGCACACAGTGAGCAGAACGACACCCTACAACACACATCATCTACCCACACATTGAGCAGATCAACACCCCACAACACACATCATCTACGCACACATTGAGCATAACAACATCCCATAACACACATCATCTACCAACACAGTGAGCAGAACGTCACCCCACAACACACATCATCTACCCACACAGTGATTAGAACAATACCTAACAACACACATCATCTACCCACACAGTGAGCAAAACAATACCCCACAACACACATCATCTACCCACACAGTGAGCAGAACAATACCCCACAACACACATCTTCTACCCATACAGTGAGGAGAATGATACCCCACAACACACATCATCTACCCACACAGTGAGCAGTATGACACACCACAACACACATCATCTACCCACACAGTGAGCAGAACGTCACCCCACAAAACACATCATCTACCCACACAGTGAGGAGAACAATACCCCACAACACACATCATCTACCCACACAGTGAGGAGAACAATACCCCACAACACACATCATCTACCCATACAGTGAGCAGAACAATACCCCCCAACACACATCATCTACCCACACCGTGAGCAGAACGATAACCCACAACATACATCATCTACCCACACAGTGAGCAGAACAATACCCCACAACACACTTCATCTACCCACACAGTGAGGATAACAATACCCCACAACACACATCATCTACCCACACAGTGAGCAGAACAATACCCCACAACACACATCATCTACCCACACAGTGAACAGAACATACCCCACAACACACTTCATCTACCCATACAGTGAGCAGAACAATTCCCCACAACACACATCATCTACCCACACAGTGAACAGAACAATACCCCACAACACACATCATCTACCCACACAGTGAGCGGAACGTCACCCCACAACACACATCATCTACCCACACAGTGAGGAGAACAATACCCCACAACACACATCATCTACCCACACAGTGAGCAGAACAATACCCCACAACACACATCATCTACCCACACAGTGAGGAGAAAAATACCCCACAACACACATCATCTACCCACACAGTGAGCAGAACAATACCCCACAACACACATCATCTACCCACACAGTGAAGAGAACAATACCCCACAACACACATCATCTACCCATACAGTGAGGAGAATGATACCCCACAACACACATCATCTACCCACACAGACACACCCACACACACTGACAGAGAGAGAAAGAGTGAGACAAAAGATCATAGAGAATAAGAGAGACTGAGAGAGGGAGCGAGATAGAATGTGTGAGAGAGTGTGAGAGAGAGCGTTTGAACGAGTGAGAGAGAGTGAGAGAAAGTGCGAGAGTGAGAGAGAATGAGAAAGCGTGTGAGAGAGTAAGAGAGAAAGTGAGAGAAAGCAAATGAGAGAGACAAAGAGTGAGAGAAAGAAAGATTGAGTGATAATAAGAAAGAGAAAGAGTCATAGAGAGTGAGAGAAAGAAAGAGAGCGAGGGAGAGAGTGAGAAAGAGAGCAAGAGAGATCGAGAGTGCGAGAGAGAGGGTGAGAACGAGAGAGCGAGAGAGAAAGAAAACACGTGAGAATTGCTGAATAAATTGAGTCACAATGGAATAAACTCGACATTCCTCCTGTGACATCAAACGGCCATCATGGTTGTGGAACACATTATGTCAGCACGCGCTGGCCCAAGAAATGCCCGCGGAGGCTGTATTTGATGATGCTATATTTATCCCCCCCCCCCCCCGAACTGCTCCCCTCAACAATCTGTTGAGAGCCGTGCCGGGCGGGCGCCTCTGTTATCGACAAGCTGTAAGCGTCTTGATTTGGTTTTCATTAATGTCGACCCTGATAACTGAAGACACGACCTTGCGCCATCGTCTCTGGCCTGGTGCTCTAGTGCATCGACTCAAGTTCCTCGATTAGCATGCAAATAACAGTGTCCGGACACTCACAGCTGCCTCAACCTTGGCCTAGATTCTTCTCGATCTCAGCAGCAGCAACGTAGTTTTTATGTCTCTTAAGAGACCTGGCACGGGGACATGGGCTGGTGCTAATGTTTCATTTGTATATGGATAGATATGTCATGGCACGTAATGAGAGCAGACCAGTCATATCTCAGTTGTCATTTACCTGCAAATGCTATTTCTGGGCAAGTGTCAGCTCTCATTATATCAACACTACTGACTTTTTGCCAGTAAAAATGGCAATATCTATATGACAAATCGATTGACTATATATATAATCCATTCCCTCTCTAATATCTAATCTATTGCCTCTATAATATCCAATCGATTGTCACTCTAGTATCTAATTTACAGAATCTCCTTATTTTTAATCAGTTGTCTCTCTAATATGTAATCTCTTTTCTCTTTAATATTTAAACGCTTTGTCATTCTAATATCTAATCGATCATCATCATCATCATCATCATCATCATCATCATCATCATCATCATCATCATCATCATCATCATCATGTGCCGTGTCAATAATCTTGGATGGTTCCATGTTTCACCATCTCACACGATCACCAACGTCGTAGATCAGCTGTGTTCTTGTCTCCACCATACCACGTGGCTGTACCATCCAGGTATTTACTTCTCTGTTCTCTTCATGTTCTTTTCCCTTCAATCTTGCCAGTTGTCACCAAGTTCTCCAATTTATTTCTTCTCATAACGTGTCCAAAACATTGTGACTGTCTGCCTCTAATTTCTCTACTCAGTTTACGATTTTCATTTGTTTCTTGTAGGACCTGGTCATTGGTTTTTCTTTCTCTCCGTGGTGTTCTTTGAATTTTTCTACAGCCATCAGAAATTTTCAGATTGTCTGCTCATTGTCCACGCTTAACATTCATACACAAGTACACGTTCTATGTAACACTTCGACACTCTTTTGTGTAAAGTGACAGTTTGTTCATATTAGTTTTAATGAGCTCGTGAAACAGCGTGTATGTGTCTAGATGTGTGAGTATGTATGTGGGTGTGTATGTGTAAATGTGTGTCTATATGTGTGTGTTTATATGTGTGTTGGTGTGCATGTGTGTGTGCGTGTTTATGTGTGTGCATGTGTATGTATGTGTAAATGTGTGTCTATGGGTAAATGTGTGTCGGTGTGTGCGTGTTTATATACGCGTGCATACGTGTGTATGTGGGTGTATGTGTGTGGGTGTACGTGTGTGGGTGTACGTGTGTGTGTATGCGTGTAAATGTGTGTATGTATGTGTAATTGTGTGTGTGCGTATGTGTATGGTTGTGCGCTCGTGCGTGTGTGTGTGTGTTTATGTATGTGTATGTGTGTACATGACTGTATGTGTGAACGTGTGTGTATAGGTATGTGTGTATGTGTGTGTAAGTGTGTGTATGTGCGTATGTATGTGTGTGGGTGTGTATGTAAGTATGTATGTGCGTGTATATATGTGTGTACCTGTGTGTCTATATGTGTGTGTTTATATATGTGTATATGTGTGCGTGTTTATATATGTGTATATGTGTGTAAATGTATGTGTATTTGTATGTATTTAGGTGTATGTCTGTGTATGTGCGTGTATGTGTGTATGTGTATATATGCGTGTGTTTGTGTTGTATGTACAGTACTACTATCCACATCACAGAATCGTATAGACAACCTAATAACCTCAAGCCAAAGAAATAGTGAAAATCACAACTTATAGTTCTGATTGTCAAGGGAATATGGATGACCATTCATATCATCCAGTGGGGTTGAAAGTATGGTAGCCGTGAGTTCTAAGATGGCTGATAAGGCCTATTTTGGCTCGAAATGTTCTTTGACAATGTGGACAAAGAATGCTTGACATTTCTGGAGGAGGATTTTCTGCAGTGGTTTTTCTGTTCTGTCTTTTCTTCACAGCTCTTGCAGTCCTGGTTGCCTCACAAGTGACTGCACCCTTGTGTAATGATGTACGCCACGAATTTCGGTCTCTGGCTGCAGTCTCCCAGGTATCATGATTAATTCCAAAAGCATTCAGTGAGATTTTCCGAGTGTCTTTAAGCGTTTCCGTTTTATAATGCATATCTGTTATATTGTTACTGTTCTTTGTTAGCCTTGAATGATGTGTGAATGAAATAATGTATGAAAGAGAGTGATAGAAGGGCAGAATGTTAGACGGGCCTGTGTGCCCAATTCTTAACCCTTTGAAAATAAAGTTTGTTCGTTCGTTCCTTCGTTCGTTCCTCTGGCCGCCTTGGGAGCGTTTACCACGCAACTCGCCATAACAAATTCGTTTAGGGAGCCTGTGATCTGGCATGCGAGTCAAGTGACCAGCCCAGCGAATCTGATTCTTCATTAGTAGAGTGTGGATACTGGGCATGGATGCTCTTTCTAGGACTTCAGTGTCTGGGATCTTGTCTTGCCATTTAATCTTCAGTAGCTTCCTTAGGCAGACTGTGTGGAAGTGGTTTAATTTCCTAGCGTGTCGCTGATAAACAGTCCAGGCTTCACAAGCATATAGCAGTGTGGATAATACAACTGCTTTGTAGACTTTTAGCTTTGTTTGCAGGCTTATTCCATTTCTGTCCCATACATTCTTGCACAGTCTGCCAAAGGCCGCGCTGGCCTTGGAGATTCTTGCATTCACTTCGTCATCAATTGTGGCAGCTTGTGACACAGTGCTGCCAAGATAGGTGAATTTGTCCACAACACTTAGACTATGACCATTCACTTTGATATTCGGCACAGTGTGATTATTCCCTGGAGCTGGCTGGTACATAACTACAGTTTTCTCCAAATTGTCATTGAGCCGAAAGTTGGCACAGGCATGTGAGAAAGCTGAAACATTATGTTGCATGTCCGCCTCTGAGTTGGCATATAGAGCGCAATCATCAGCAAACAGGAGCTCTCTGACGGTGTCGCTGTCAATTTTGGTTTTAGCTTTCAGCCTTCTCTATTTGTATCGCCTTGTGTATCTACATATTTATCGTCTTGTGTTTCGCTATGATTATCGTCTAGTGTACCTCTATGTGTACAGTCTTGTGTATCTCTATATTTATCATCTTGTGTATCTCTATGTTTATCATCTTGTGTATCTCTATATTTATCATCTTGTGTATCTCTATGTTTATCGTCTTGTGAATCTCTATATTTATCGCCTTGTGTATATCTGTGTTTATCATCTTGTGTATCTCTATTTTTTCATCTTATATATATATATATATATATATATATATATATATATATATATATATATATATATATATATATATATATATATATATATATATATATATATATATATATATATATCCATTGGCACCTTGCCGTCTTGACAGACGATAGTTTGTGCTTTAAAAAGGCATAATAACTTTTACCTATGGCGGTAGCGAATGTGACTGATAAGGCCAATTCGCGCTGTAAATGTCCGTTCACAGTGGGTGCATGTGAACACGTGGTCATTTCCACCATCATGCACCATCTTACGTCTCATATGGTGTGTGACTTATCTGCAATAATTTTCTCCTTTGTCTTTATTCCATTTCTGATGTTTGCCCTCTATGCAACACGTTCAGCGGCGACTTGCTCCCAATGTGCATTATCAATGCCTGTATCAATCATGTCCCGCTTACACACATCTTTACATCTTTGTATCGTAGTAGAGGCCGACCCTGAGATCTCTTACCCATCTGTAATTCATCTGTCATTTAGTATTCTACCATCATCCATCCTCCTAACATGTCCTATCCATCTAAGTCTACAAAGACTGAGCATGGAATAAACCGTCAAATCCGTCATCCGTCAAATATCATCTTGTATATCATCTCTAAGTTTATCGTCTTGTGTATCTCTAAGTTTATCATCTTGTGTATCTCTATGTTTATCGTCTTGTGTATCTCTATTTTTATCGTCTTGTGTATCTCTATTTTTATCATCTTGTATATCTCTATATTTATCGTCTTGTGTATCTCTATATTTATCGTCTTGTGTATCTCTATATTTATCGTCTTGTGTATCTCTATATTTATCGTCTTGTGTATCTCGATATTTATCGTCTTGTGTATCTCTATGTTTATCGTATTGTGTATCTCTATGTTTATCGTCTTGTGTATCTCTGTGTTTATCGTCTTGTGTATCTCTATGTGTATCGTCTTGTGTATCTCTATGTTTATCGTCTTGTGTATCTCTATGTTTATAGTCTTGTGTATCTCTATATTTATCGTCTTGTGTATCTCTATGTTTATCGTCTTGTGTATAGCTGTTTTACTTGCTTTATGTATCGTCTTGTGTATCTCTATGTTTATCGTCTTGTGTATCTCTATGTTTATCGTCTTGTGTATCTCTATGTTTATCGTCTTGCGTATCTCTATATTTATCGTCTTGTGTATCTCTATGTTTATCGTCTTGTGTATAGCTGTTTTACTTGCTTTATGTATCGTCTTGTGTATCTCTATATTTATCATCTTGTGTATCTCTATATTTATCGCCTTGTGTATCTCTTTGTTTATCGTTTTGTGTATCTCTATATTTATCATCTTGTGTATCTCTATATTTATCGTCTTGTGTATCTCTTTGTTTATCATCTTGTGTATCTCTATATTTATCATCTTGTGTATCTCTATATTTATCATCTTGTGTATCTCTATATTTATCGCCTTGTGTATCTCTATGTTTATCGTCTTGTGTATCTCTATATTTATAATCTTGTGTATCTCTATGTTTATCGTCTTCTGTAACTCTGTGTTTATCGTCTTGTGTATCTCTATATTTATCATCTTGTGTATCTCTATGTTTATCGCCTTGTGTATCTCTATGTTTATCGTCTTGTGCATCGCTGTGTTACTTACTTTATATATCGTCTTGTGATCGGTATGTCTGTCGCTGTGATTGTCGACACATTGTCGTTATAATTAACGGTTTAATTATCACCAAGTCTGTCGACATATGCATCGTCATATTTATCGCCATGTTTATCGACATAATTATCGAGGTCCATTAACACCCCTACCCCACCCTGTCTCCATTAGCAACCGCCCGGCCAATGATGTACCACAAAGTGGTTGTTAATGACGTCCGCACTCAGGCAGAAACATCGCGGCTTTTTTTCTCCAGCCTCCTGATTTCCCCTGTGTCAGTCCCGTCCTGCATCGCTTGAATTTTAATTTTGTTTTTAAACGTTTCTCAATTATGTTTCCATGAATATTTCATTAATTTATTGTTGAGCCTATCTTGCCCATGTCTCTGCACGCATCGTTGTCTGTCTGTTTATTCACATTATCTGTGTTTGTCTGGCTGACTATTTGTTCACATTATCTATGTTTGTCTGTCTGATTATTTGATCACATTATCTATGTTTCTGTATGTCTATCAGTCTGCTCGCTGGTCTGTGTCGACCTGTTTCTGCTTCTTGTGCGTTCAGGGCATCGTTGATTATTCTGCAGATATGGTCGTCACTCGAATGTCTGCATATTTCTTCTTGTCTGTTGTGACAAAACGCGATTATCTGTCTTGCGTCGTCAAGATCCCGCACTATTTTGGCGCGTCATCGGGGACTTTCCCAGCTAAGAATAGACTGAGGGAAGCAGATGAAGGACTTACGATCTAGAATATTCTCGAAACACCGAAATTCGAGTAACCCGTGATGCTGGGTATCGCTCTAAATTCTCGTGCAGAGAGATCTAGAAACTCTAGGCGGGGAATGACGGTTTTCCCGAGAAAGTATCTTTTCTCGAGAAGCACTCGCTTTTAGTGCGCATTGAGTTGGCACGAAGCGGGAATGTGGCTAAATCAGTCATTCACTTACTGTCGTTGCCACAGTACAGACGCAGGCCGAATGTGAGCCGTTTTGTGTGCGTCTCCCCTCAACCATTATGCGGCTGACTGTTAGATCAAGGAAGCTGAGAAGCCCTTGAAACAGTTCGGAGCTGTCTGGAGATCTGGTTGTCCAATACAGGTAGATAATTGTTTAAATCATTTAACTTTGTACGTGTGTTCCACACGCCATTGTTCTAACCTCATTACCTATGCGGATGTCCTTGCATACTAATTAGCAAACCGATCGATAACGCAGTTGATGGCGAATCGTGTTTGTTTACCGTGTGCTCGCGAAACAGCTGATAGAAACGCCGTATTGTGTTGTAAGCGATTTGGGTTCCAAATATGTGTATCATATTTTGACAATCGTTACATCTATTAGGTTGCTGTGTTAGAATAAAACCTAGTTACTTGTGCCGGATGGAAACCTAGATTAGTTCAGTCAGTTGCTGAAGCCCGAAGAACGGTTAGAAAACCAGGTAAGTTGGTAGGTGGAGTTTCAGACAAAATTGTGCGTAGTTACTAAGTAAAGGAAGAACTTAGTTCTGTGCCACCAGGAATGATGTAACTATGGTGTACTAACTTAATAGTGAATTCATTGTGTGGAACAGCGGATTTCTGTGTCAAGGTAAGTTGCTTTGGTGCTATCTTTATATATATATATATGATGGGACATTGTGTGCATATATATTAGATCATGGCATGTGATCCTTCCTGGAGTAAGTCCGAACGCCGAATAGGTCGTCGTGAGATAACACTGCGTGCCGTCGCGATATAAATGTGCGTTCTGAAATCTTGTCTCAGCTATCCTGTTTCTTTCGTACTGGCGCTAGTGCGAGTGAATGCTCAGGTGCTGGAAGTATGGAAGGATGCAAGGAGGCTGCATGAGACTGGGGAAATATAGAGTATGGGGGATGTAAAAGCAAGTTATGAAAGTATGAGTTGGTAGGCCAAACCAACGATGAAGTTCCATCCATGCCAAGGCTAAACCACTTGGGGAGGACAGAACTGGAAGATTACCCTTGGAACATGTGGGGAACATGTATTCTCAAGAAGGCTTCTTGACTCTAAGGCAGAGTCTGATAAGAAGAGTTTGCTAGGGCAGGGGCAGGTGGTCCCACCAGCAAACAGGCTTGTGTACATAGTGGATGTGATCATGTCCTATTCCTATATCCCGAGGGATGGGATATTGATCCAGCTTATGTTTCTTAATGTACATTGATGATGTTAGGAACGAGTCTAGGGACTCTTTACCTATGTTTAGTTCGATTAACTTAGAACTATATTAACAGCCTTGTATCACTACTGACGTTAGCGACGACTGGTAGATGATTAGGGAGAGGTGAGACCAAAGATCAGACTCGTCATTCTGAGTTCTTGCTCTGTTTGACGGGCTGTTCTGTGAGGCCAGCTGACATTTGCAAACCCATGCTATACTACTCTCCATATAGAGATAATGCTTTAGTTATATGCATAACTAAGTAGCATGACTGAGAGTTGAGTAGTTATTGGTAGGATGCATGTGGACTTATGTTTGGGCCAGTATACTCTCACCGGTCGCTCTTCCTTTTCAGGAGTTTGCCTGTTGAGGAACCAGTCAACTATAATGTTGTTGGCAGGAAACCACTTCGTGTGACAGAGCGAAGGGTTCAGTTCTTTACTTATCACGCCAGACTCAACCACATCAGGTACCCAATATTGATTCACCATGAGTGAAGGTTGCCTCAAGACATACAACCACCCTGAAGGTGCCCGTGTGAGAAGTGTTGGTTTGTGATTATTCTGATAAATAGACGACACTCTGTTTTGCTAGGAACAGTTCAGCATGTTGAGTAATCATGCTCAACGACAGGGAACACCGGTCTGTCTAGTTTGACGGGGGTTCTGCCTCAACGCAGAAGTAACTGATTTCAGACACTTGAATGGTTCTTTGGACAGCTCTAGTGGCAGGTCTTGAGAAGAACTTCACCAGTTAGTGACTTGTGTCCAGATAATCCGGTGGAAGGGACTATGGGATTATAGTCCAACCTGAATTGTTGCTGTGAAATAGATGTCTGATTCTATTAATGTACTGTTGCAGTATCAAGATTATCAACTGTGTTATCCAAGAACTCAGTAACATTTTAGTAGCCATATCTGTTTCTACAAGCAGTGTGACTGTAGGAGACCATTGAATTGGTCCGTGACACTTTTCCATTCATGTTCCGGTGCTGTGATAAAGGGACCATTAAATTGGTCAATACCATAGCGGTTCTGCAGTAAGACTGTGTGATAAGTGACAGACCATTAGCTTGGTCAGTGATTCGTTAAGTTCTTCGAAGTAACGACTCAAGTCCAGGAGGATTGTCTCCCAACTGGTATTGTTCGAGAAGTGTATTAACAGTGACTCCGTGGGAGTGATAGAGATGCAGTTGGTCCAGTGAAGTGTGGTCCAGCAGTGACTCTAGTGTTGTGGATCCACGCTCAGGAGACAGAGTGGTCTCCAAGGTTCTAGTCATCTCACTGGAAGGAAGCCGGGTGAGTGGCGGACCGACTGGACGGGACATCTGCATCCAATCTACTTCTCAACTCGATGAAGACACCTACATCTCTGAGTCTATCTCTACTCTATCTTCTATTTGTGTAAATAGATTCTTCTATCAGGATGTTCATTTCAGTTCTATATTCTCAAGGGTAGAATAAACTTTATGTAAGTTGACTTGCTCTTAGTATAATGATTTAGTGTGGTCTCGGACGATGCCTCAGTGTTCATTGTTCCACAGGTGTAGGTAGTTAGTGGGGGTCTAGAATCTGGAGGGGCTTGTAGACGTAATTAACTAATATGAGATCAACCACAGAGGAAAAAGGTGTATCTGCTCATCCAACCCCTGGGGCTAGAATACACGGGAGTGCCAGAGACACCTAGGGTGTGGTTCACTCTCACTACCCCAGGTGAACTCGTCACAGTCCATATAGAGTGGGGGCCCGTCCGGGATTATTCCAAGCTCTCTGTGTGTTGTAGACCTCTCACATAGTGATAGGGACTTAGTCTTTATCCTCTACTTCAGTCTACATAAGATTCTACTACTCTACCTATCTCCTAACTGTCTGACAGACATTTGTGTTGTGGTGATTAGTTAGTACTATTGACTATTGATTCATTGTATTGCTTCACCCACACATACTTGAGTACCCACATATCATAGTCAACATGTCTACCCAAGAGTTAGACTTAGACAAAGTTCAGGAAACTGGACGTAAGTCTGGTCTAGAGGGAGATGCTTTGAAATCCTATGTGCAAGAGGTGGAAAGAAATTTTCGCCAAGAGGAAAGAGAGAGGAGGAGAGCAGAAAGAGAACTGGAAGCCAGTAAAGTGGCTCTTGAGGAAAAGAGGATAGCGGCTGATACTGAGATGAAACGGCTTGAGTTGGAAGCCGGGAAAGAAAAAACGTGACCATGAGTATCGAATGAAGCTACTTGAGGCACAAGTGCCTGCTACAGGTGTAACTGATGGAGCTATGGGAGGAGGTGTACCTCCTGGCTCAGAGTCAACCAGTAGACGTGACTACCAGGCTATGAAATGGCCTTTACAGCCGTTCGAACCCGAGAAGGAGCGGATAGACCAATACTTAGAGAAGTATGAAGCCATGGCTATTGCAATGGGACTAGACAAACAGAAATGGTGTTTAAAACTCTCCCAGGGACTCCGTGCCGAAGGTTATGAGGTGTATGCACGCTTGCCACCGGGTCTACAGAATGATTACCCGGCTCTGAAAGCGGCTCTCTTGAAGAGATTCGAGATCACAGCGCACTCATACCGAAGGAAGTTTCGGACTGCGAAGCGAGAACCTGGTGAATTGTTTTCATCATACAGTGTGAGATTGAACTCATACCTTCTTAAATGGATGGCCTTGGCCGGATTTAAAGAGGAGTATGAAAGTTTGCGTGAGTTGATGGTTGTAGATCAGATGCGAATGCAAATGTCTAAACCCTTGCGAAACTTCTTAGGTGAGAATGGGGCTGAGAGATTGGATATAGTCACCAAGTTAGCCGAAAGATACGTTGAAGTCTATGGCGAGACTGGGGATACCAGTCCAACAGATCCGAGATCGAAAGATAAGGATCAAGGTAAGGCAAAGAAAAAGAACAGAGGTTCTGATGAACCAAAGAAACAGGTAAACTCTTTAGAGAAGATCTCTAACGTCAACCAAGGTAAGAATAGCCCACCTAGTTCTCCAAAGAGGAAGTGGAGTGAACGATGGTGCAAATTCTGCAAGTCCAGCACTCACAATACGAGTGAGTGTAAGGGTAAGCCCAAGGACTTTCACTTTGCTTGTCTTGCAGAGGTTAGGGATAGACCTTGCAGGAAAGTGAAGACGGTTGATGGAAATGGAGAACCAGAGCGACCTCCAGTGGTTGAGGAAGTAGAAGTGAATGGGCAAAAGGTGTTGTGCCTCTACGACACAGGATTGCAATTTTCATCTGTAATTGCATCCCACCTGACAGGCCCAGAGCAACTCACCGGGGAGACGACGGAGATACAGCCAGCCAGTAGGAGTGCTGTAGCGCTACGTTGCCCGATTGCCAATGTGGAGATTCGGAGCAAGTACGTTACTGGACGCATTCAGGCGGCAGTCGTACCGGATCCTCTCTATCCCCTAACTCTTGGCCGGAAGTACGTGTTTCTGGGTGAACCAGAACACCCTAGCATCCATAAGTCTAGGCAGGTCAGAGGTACAGCGGAAGAGGGTCTCGAAAAGGTAAGTCTCCGAAATACTCACCCGGATGGAATGAGTAATGCTCGGAGCAAGGATGCGACGGAGTGTCCTTGTTCAGAGCGGTTGCCCAACAATAAAAACCCGTTAATTCAGGGTAAGTTCGAATCTGATAACCAGTCACCGTTAATTCAGACTGGAACAGAGAAAAGGCAGAGGGATCGTAAGTTGGTTCCTGAGAGCTTCAGAGCTAATCTGCTGCGAACGGTACATGTCAGGTCCCCAACCGGACATCTGACTGTAGGGACAACCGGTAAATGTCTATCCCGGTACTATTGGTGGCCGGGAATGACAGGCGACGTGCGCAGGTATATTAGGTCTTGTCCTGAGTGCCGTAAAGGCACACTTGAGACACGGACGAAGACGAAGATATCCTTAGAGGTTGGAGACCGAGTTCTAGTACTCCTCCCAATCGAGGGGAACGAATTCGAAATCGGGTGGCAGGGTCCATTCCTAGTGGATAAAGTGGGGCTCCACAAGCACTATGGAGTGGTGATCCTGGGAAAGTCTTCTACTTTCCATTCCAGTCTCCTCATGCGCTATGAGGGGAAGCCCGATGATAAGTCTACCAGCCCAAGGGCGCAGAGATTCGCTGAAAGAACGGTTCGGGGTTCAGGTCAGGTAGCGGAAAGCCTGTCACACCATAGGCAGTCCTATGTGTATGTGCAGGTACCTTCTTCGGTTCAGCCCGGTGCTCGGGGGAACATGACCGGCCAAAGGAACACCCGCAGTGCTAACTACACTGAGAACCGTGGTCGGAAGAGGTGGGTTGTGTCGGAACGGACACAGACCCTTGGTCCCTCAATCCGACCGACTGCAATCCAGCTGGGTCCTCGAAAGGGGAAGCTGGAGTTGCAGAAGTCCAGTAAACTCTGGCAGGAACGATCGTTAAATCAGATCGAGACGGGAGCTCTGTTCCGCAAGACACTGCGAGATGCCCGATCGCAGTAGCGGAGTAGGCGTTGATCACCCGTGATACTGAATAGCTTGTCACCCCACCTAAGGTGGTAAAAGTATTCTATACAATATTGACGGGTTAGACTTCCTCACCCGCCATCCGGTCTCTAAGAAGAAAGAACGAACGACATAGACAGCTTCTGCGTAGAAGTGGAACGACGGGGTCGATCCTCTTAAAGTGGGGGCCTATGTGACAAAACGCGATTATCTGTCTTGCGTCGTCAAGATCCCGCACTATTTTGGCGCGTCATCGGGGACTTTCCCAGCTAAGAATAGACTGAGGGAAGCAGATGAAGGACTTACGATCTAGAATATTCTCGAAACACCGAAATTCGAGTAACCCGTGATGCTGGGTATCGCTCTAAATTCTCGTGCAGAGAGATCTAGAAACTCTAGGCGGGGAATGACGGTTTTCCCGAGAAAGTATCTTTTCTCGAGAAGCACTCGCTTTTAGTGCGCATTGAGTTGGCACGAAGCGGGAATGTGGCTAAATCAGTCATTCACTTACTGTCGTTGCCACAGTACAGACGCAGGCCGAATGTGAGCCGTTTTGTGTGCGTCTCCCCTCAACCATTATGCGGCTGACTGTTAGATCAAGGAAGCTGAGAAGCCCTTGAAACAGTTCGGAGCTGTCTGGAGATCTGGTTGTCCAATACAGGTAGATAATTGTTTAAATCATTTAACTTTGTACGTGTGTTCCACACGCCATTGTTCTAACCTCATTACCTATGCGGATGTCCTTGCATACTAATTAGCAAACCGATCGATAACGCAGTTGATGGCGAATCGTGTTTGTTTACCGTGTGCTCGCGAAACAGCTGATAGAAACGCCGTATTGTGTTGTAAGCGATTTGGGTTCCAAATATGTGTATCATATTTGACAATCGTTACATCTATTAGGTTGCTGTGTTAGAATAAAACCTAGTTACTTGTGCCGGATGGAAACCTAGATTAGTTCAGTCAGTTGCTGAAGCCCGAAGAACGGTTAGAAAACCAGGTAAGTTGGTAGGTGGAGTTTCAGACAAAATTGTGCGTAGTTACTAAGTAAAGGAAGAACTTAGTTCTGTGCCACCAGGAATGATGTAACTATGGTGTACTAACTTAATAGTGAGTTCATTGTGTGGAACAGCGGATTTCTGTGTCAAGGTAAGTTGCTTTGGTGCTATCTTTATATATATATATATATGATGGGACATTGTGTGCATATATATTAGATCATGGCATGTGATCCTTCCTGGAGTAAGTCCGAACGCCGAATAGGTCGTCGTGAGATAACACTGCGTGCCGTCGCGATATAAATGTGCGTTCTGAAATCTTGTCTCAGCTATCCTGTTTCTTTCGTACTGGCGCTAGTGCGAGTGAATGCTCAGGTGCTGGAAGTATGGAAGGATGCAAGGAGGCTGCATGAGACTGGGGAAATATAGAGTATGGGGGATGTAAAAGCAAGTTATGAAAGTATGAGTTGGTAGGCCAAACCAACGATGAAGTTCCATCCATGCCAAGGCTAAACCACTTGGGGAGGACAGAACTGGAAGATTACCCTTGGAACATGTGGGGAACATGTATTCTCAAGAAGGCTTCTTGACTCTAAGGCAGAGTCTGATAAGAAGAGTTTGCTAGGGCAGGGGCAGGTGGTCCCACCAGCAAACAGGCTTGTGTACATAGTGGATGTGATCATGTCCTATTCCTATATCCCGAGGGATGGGATATTGATCCAGCTTATGTTTCTTAATGTACATTGATGATGTTAGGAACGAGTCTAGGGACTCTTTACCTATGTTTAGTTCGATTAACTTAGAACTATATTAACAGCCTTGTATCACTACTGACGTTAGCGACGACTGGTAGATGATTAGGGAGAGGTGAGACCAAAGATCAGACTCGTCATTCTGAGTTCTTGCTCTGTTTGACGGGCTGTTCTGACAAACGAAACCATTCCATATCCTAAGCTGACAATATATGTGATTCTAACTGTTAATGAACTGCCAACTCGATGTATCCATTCCTTCTCACTCACCACCAAATGTGTTTATGGGCTGACACGATGTAACCTGTGCAGCTGTGTTTACTCTGTTAGTACGACTGTTGTGGCCCAGGAAATATACGCCACGCAAACGTCGGTATTATTATCTGGGTTAACTCAGGGCGCTCGTGACAATTTCCAACACCTATTATAATTAATACTTCACTGATGCCTTCCAACTTTCCCATAAGTTACAGCGTAAGACCATAGCAATGACTATTGTAACTAATTAATGAATGTTTCAGCACATTATTTGATGACATCATCAAAATTGTTCTACATACAAAGTGTGGTGAGACTTTACAAACACCCTGGACTGAATTTTACTTTCCCTATTACCAGTGTGGCAGGTCTCCGTGGTCAAAGGCTTGCGAACGCGTTTCGTGAGCCGCTTACCAGGCGTTCGAAACGCAGCCGCGACCGATTTGTGCAGCAGATCGTGTAGCGTTGTGTTATAACGTGTTGGTATGGGAGCCGGTCGTTCAGAAAGCAATGGCAAACTACTGTACGTTAAATTTGCCTAGTACATCGACGGCAGTTGAAAAATGCCGGTGTTGACTGCAACTTCCTGCAAGGGATATGCAACATAAAAAGAAAATTAACAGTGGCCCTCGGCATCAGATGAACCCACTCCGACTTCAGAGGTACTTGTAATTTATGTAATTACATTTTAGTCCAACTGCCCGGTGTAGGGTTGAACCCCGTACCTCGGCATCATCACACCAGATGTTTAAGAACAAGCGTTCTTATCCATTCAGCCATGCTGACCTACATATATTCAGTTATTCGGTTGCTGTGATCCCCTCAGTGGTTTCCCCAGTATTCTTCATCCGTTGTGTAATACGTCACCACAACTTGACGACAGGTTTCGAGAGTTTTTGGTCACGTGCTCCCGGTTAACTTCCGTGGCAAATTGTGGCAATGTTTCCTCACAGGCTGTCAGCGGAGACAGGCCCTACACAGGGCCCCATCACCACACGGCTCATCACGACCCCCCTTGGGCCCACTCCCCTGTTGTATGCCCGGCATGGCTCGGTCCTGCTTGTATTTCATGCTTTTCTCTTTCATCTTGCCCAAACATCAGTTATGTTTTTAGTGCTGTCATTCTGCTATAATTGATTCGCTTGTCAGAAAGTTCTTGAAACTTGACTTCGCTCCGTGTGTCATCCGCCGCCAATTAGCGCTGACAGCCTGCCTCCGGTGGGTCGCTATTTGAGTCCACGACCCCCAGAGACCACTTACTGTTGAGAAATGCGTTGCAAGTGTCAAGGTCAGGTTCCGGCCACTGATTGTCGTTTATTAGACAGGATGAGTGGAGACAGAGCAAGTGCTGTGTGCATTCAGCACAAGAAGCACATTCGTAGGTTAGTTAGTCGGGGTTCCAAATATACGACAGAGGGTCGCCCCATTATGCTCTGATCCTGTAGCAGTGAATATCATACAAAATACTCCTCACTGGACCATATGAAAAGTGGAACAGACAGGAGTCTCGACAAACCAACAGCCCGCACAGGTATATCATGCATAATGCCTCTGCAAGAATGCCAACACAAAAGTCCGCCACGAAAAATACAGTTCATCGTCGATGGAAGCGGTAGTCACTAGAAAACCAGCAGCCACCCATTACTGCATAAGGTAACCCATAAGGTTAGTTCAGCGACCTGCCGGCCGTCATTTTTCTGACACGCTACATTCGTAGGTATTAATTGACACACATAGTGAGGGAAGAGAAGAAGGAGGGCTCTGAGGAGGTACTGGACAGTACCAAAATTGAAAGCTACAGCACTCCGATATGTCAACCTTCAGTGCCCGGAGAACTACCCGTCTTCGCATGTTGTCAAGTGTGTGTCGTGTTTCTTTTCCATCCTCATGATGAGTGCCTACCAGTACCTGTGGTTCGTTGTCCCTGCTATGTGAATTGTCTCATTTATTTTGTGAATTGTCTCATTTATTCCTCAGCGAGTGATAGTTCACTGATAGTTCTCTTATATGTCTCTGCAGGATGTCATTAATGAGTGGGACAAAAGTTAACCCATTATTTATTGAGTGGGACACGAGTGAGAGAGAGAAAGAGAGAGAGAGAGAGAGAGAGAGAGAGAGAGAGAGAGAGAGAGAGAGAGAGAGAGAGAGAGAGAGAAAAGAGGCACGAAGAATAAGAGAGATGAAGAGAGAAAGTGTGTGTGTATAAATGTTGGTGGGAGCTGGAAAAGGGGGGGGGGGGTGTTGGAGAAAAAAAGAGGTCTTCAAATATAAAGTATTTGTTATGATTAATTCACTTCAAACATAGATTATTTGTTATCGCTCACTCACTTCAATAATAGATTATTTTTTATCGTTCACTCGCTTCAAATATAGATTATATGTTATCGTTCATTCACTTCAATAATAGATTACATGTTATCGTTCATTCACTTCAATAATAGATTATATTTTATCGTTCACCCACTTCAATAATAGATTATATGTTATCGTTCACCCACTTAAAATATAGATTATATGTTATTGTTCATTCACTTCAAATATAGATTATATGTTATCATTCACTCGCTTCAAGTATAGATTATATGTTATCGTTCACTCACTTCAATAATAGATTATTTGTTATCGTTCATTCACATCAAATATAGACTATCATCGTTCATTCACTTCAAATATAGATTATATGTTATCGTTCACTCACTTCAAATATAGATTATGTGTTATCGTTCACTCACTTCAATAATAGATTATATGTTATCGTTCACCCACTTCAAAAATAGATTATATGTTATCGTTCACTCACTTCAAGTATAGATTATATGTTATTGTTCACTCACTTCAAACATAAATTATATGTTATCGTTCATTCACTTCAATAATAGATTATATGTTATCGTTCACCCACTTCTATAATAGATTATATGTTATCGTTCACCCACTTCAGTAATAGATTATATGTTATCATTCACTCACTTCAAATATAGATTATATGTTATCATTCACTCACTTCGAATATAGATTATATGTTATCGTTCACTCGCTTCAATAATAGATTATATGTTATCGTTCACTCGCTTCAAATATAAATTATATGTTACCGTTAAACACTTCAATAATAGATTATATGTTACCGTTCAACACTTCAATAATAGATTATATGTTATCGCTCACTCACTTCAAATCTATATTATTTGTTACCGTTCCCTCACGTTAAATATACATTATTTGTTATCGCTCATTTACTTTAAATATAGATATTTTTTTATCGTTCATTCACATCAATTTGTTATCGTTCATTCACTTCAAATATAGACTATCATCGTTCATTCACTTCAAATATAGATTATATGTTATCGTTCATTCACTTCAAATATAGATTATATGTTATCGTTCACTCGCTTCAAATATAGATTATATGTTATCGTTCACTCGCTTCAAATATAGATTATATGTTATCGTTCACTCACATCAATAATAGATTATATGTTATCGTTCACTCACTTCAATAATAGATTATATTTTATCGTACACTCACTTCAATAATAGATTATATGTTATCGTTCACTCTCTTCAATACTAGATTATTTGTTATCGTTGGCTTACTTTGAACTAGAGCGTGAGGAAATTAGCTTTCCTTGTTATCAGTGTCCCTCGCCATCAGGAAAACCCACCCCGTCTTCAGAGATCATCATCATCAAGTGCCGAGCCGACTGGCGTAGGCGTTCATGACTCTCCACAAATCTCTTTGGTTTTCTGGATCAACTCTGCCGTTGATATTCCTCCATGTCACCGTCGCAATCCATCCAGCATCATTTCTCTTGGTCTGCCTCTACCTCTCTTCCCCTCGATCTTTCCAGTTGTCACGATGTTCTCCAGCGCCTCTCTTCTCATCACATGACCAAAAAAGCTGGTTGTCTCTTTCTTATTGTTGTGTATAATGCTCGAGTTTCGCCAGCCTCTTTAATCCATTCGTTGTTAGTTACTTTGGCAGTCAAAGGAATTCGCAACATTCTTCTAAGGAACCACATCTCTGTTGCTTCCAATCTCTTCCTAATTTGTTCATGTATATTCCAAGATTCACAGCCATACAGCAAATCAGGTTCTATATAGCACCTCAGCACTCTCTTTCTTACATTCAATGATAGTGACTTATTGCATAAGATATTCTTCATGTTTTTAAATGCAGCCTTTGCTAGCCCTATTCTGCTCTTGGTCTTTGTCGTGCATCTTCCGTCTGATGTTATAAATGTCCCTAGATATTTAAAACTATCCACTTGGTGAAGGATTTTACCTTTTATCTCTATTTCACATTTGGGTGTCACCTGTTTCTTTGATACCACCACTGTTCCTGTTTTCTTGATATTCAAGGAGAGTCCTTTCTTTGCACTCTGTGTGCCTTCAGAGGTGCTTATAATTAATGTCCCCAAGTCTAGAACAAGAAGTCAAAGTATACGTCCAACATAGAGGACCAAATCCATCATGCAACATTTTTTTTTCAGGGAGTCGTCACGTGACAAGCATGTACCAACCAGGAATGTCAACAGAGTCAGGTGACACGCACGAGCTCCAGTGACAGCATGAACTTTCTCTTCTATGTGGGGATCATCGTTCCCACGGTCATCACCATCGCCCTCTTCATCGTCTTCATCTACTGTTGGTGAGTACATCACCATCGCCCTCTTCATTGTCTTCATCTACTGTTGGTGAGTACATCACCATCGCCCTCTTCATTGTCTTCATCTACTGTTGGTGAGTACATCACCATCGCCCTCTTCATTGTCTTCATCTACTGTTGGTGAGTACATCACCATCGCCCTCTTCATCGTCTTCATCTACTGTTGGTGAGTACATCACCATCGCCCTCTTCATTGTCTTCATCTACTGTTGGTGAGTACATCACCATCGCCCTCTTCATTGTCTTCATCTACTGTTGGTAGTGTTATCACCATCTCCCTCTCTCACTCACACTCACTAACTCTCTTACTCACTCTACAGTAATGTACATGTGTTCCTATTATACATGTTAAAATCAAGTGGCATTCAAAATGATAATATCAAGATGCGAATACACAAAAAATATGGAATAGCATGATACATGGCATGCGTGCGCTCAACTCTCTCTCTCTCTCTCTCTCTCTCTCTCTCTCTCTCTCTCTCTCTCTCTCTCTCTCTCTCTCTCTCTCTCTCTCTCTCTTTCTTTCTTTCTCTCTCACACACACACATACTCACAAACATACACTCACAACATAGACACGCAAATACAAACATATACCCACACACGCACACACCTACATACATACACACATCCACACCCATATACCCATACTTACGCACACGTACACACATAACACACGAATACACACTCCCTCGCATACACTGCATGCATGCACACATACACACACATATATACACATACATACACAAATATACACACGCATACACATATACATGCACATACATACACACGCATACACACATACATACACACATATACACACGCACATACATATAAACACAGAGAACAACTCTGTAGCAGTCCCCTCACAGCAGGTGTGAAGTTCCAGTACTGGTCTCGCACCCCCCCCCCCTCCCCGGGGGAGAGTGGAGAACAGCTCTATAGCAGTCCCCTCACAAGTGATACGTTATCATCCAGTCTAGACAAATGCTGAAACCAACCTGACTCCAATATTTAGTAGATACTAGACCTTGTCAAGACTCAGACCATCGGTAGCCATATATCTGACTTAAGACCGACATACCGACCGACTGATCAACCGACCGACTGACCAATGCACCAATAACCCGACCCATCGACCAACCGACAGACTAGCCTACCGAGCCACTGACCACCCGACCGACAGACCAATTGACCATATGACCGACCAACCGACCAATGTACTGACCTGACTGCCAACCGACCAACTGACCAACCGACTAACCAACCGACTGACTAATTGTCCATATGACCGACCGACAACCCGACCGACAGACCACATCCTGAGCGACCGACTGATCAACCGACTGACTAATCAATCGAACGACTGACCAATAAACATAACGATCGACTGATGAACTGACCGTCTGACCAACCGACCGACAGATTGGCCAATCAACCGACCGACCTACTGACTAACCAACCGCCTGGCCAACCGACTGACTGAATGATCAATCAACCGAACGACTGACTGACGAACTGACCGTCTGACCAACTGCCCGTCTGACCAACCGACCGAATGACCAACCGACCTACCGCCAACCAGACCGACCGATCAACCTACATACTGTCTAAATGACCGACTGACCAACCGACCTACCACCAACCCGACCGACCGATCAACCTACATACTGTCTAAATGACTGACTGACCAACCGACCTACCACCAACCAGACCGACCGATCAACCTACATACTGTCTAAATTACCGACTGACCAACTGACCTACCACCAACCAGACCGACCGATCAACCTACATACTGTCTAAATGACCGACTGACCAACCTACCTACCACAAACCAGACCGACCGATCAACCTACATATCGTCTAAATGACCGACTGACCAACCGACCTACCACCAACCAGACCGACCGATCGACCTACATACTGTCTAAATGACTGACTGACCAACCGACCTACCACGAACCAGACCGACCGATCAACCTATATACTGTCTAAATGACCGACTGACCAACCGACCTACCACCAACCAGACCGGCCGATCAACCTACATATTGTCTAAATGACCGACTGACCAACCAACAGACCAACAACTGGACCAACCGGCCAACTGGCGATGCGACTGACTGACAAAAGGCCGTCTGACCAACCAATCGACCGACCTATCAATCAACAGACCGGCTGACCAACCAACCTACCGACCTATCAATCAACAGACCGGCTGACCAACCAACCGACCGACCTATCAATCAACAGACTGGCTGATTGACCAACCGACCAACCTATCAATCAACAGACCGGCTGACCAACAAACCGACCGACCAATCAATCAACAGACCGGCTGACCAACCAACCGACCGACCAATCAATCAACAGACCGGCTGACCAACCAAACAACAGAACTATCAATCAACAGAGTGGCTGACTGACCAACCGACCGACCGATCAATCAACAGACTGGCTGACTGACCAACCGACCGACCAATCATTCAACAGACTGGCTGACTGACCAATCGACCGACCGATCAGTCAACAGACTGGCTGACTGACCAACCGACCGACCGATCAATCAAAAGACCGACTGACTGATCAACTGACCGACCGATCAATCAACAGACCTGCTGACTGATCAACCGACCGAGTCACTAACCGACTGACTGACCAATCGACGGACCACCAATCGAACCGACCGACGAACCGACCTACTGATTAACAGACTGATTGAGGAACCGTCCGACGAACAACCCGACCGACTGACCAATTAACCGAACGACAGACTGACCAATTCACCTTCAGACAAACCGACCGATTAACCAATCAACCAACCAGCAACCAGACCGACCGACCAACCGACCAACTAACATCAGGACCAACTGACCAACCGAGCGACTGACCAACCCACCGACTGACCAACCGACCAACTGACCAACCGACCAACTGACCAACCGACCAACTAACAACAGGAGCAATCGACCAACCGACCAACTGATCAACCGACCAACTGATCAATCAACTGACGACTGGCTGACCAACCTACCAATTGATCAACCGACCAACTGACCAACTGACCGACTGACCAATCAACTGAAAATCCGACTGACCAATCTGCAGATTTGCATACTTATATTTTGTGTTCAGAGTTTGTCTGCCTCATTCTAACCAACGCTGAGAGGCGTGTGTTCCACAGGTTGATGTCTCATGGTAATGATCTTGTCTCTCTACTCCCACCCAGGCTGCTGCTGAGAGCGCGCAAGGAAGTACTCACCAAGAAGTACGACCCCCATGGAAAGATGAGAAGCCTGGGCTTGTCCATGAACCCGCCCCTGCCGCCCACCTTCTGTCTGCTGGAGGACGCCCTGCTGCCTGACGTGGGGGAGGACAACGTGGCCTATGACGTCAGTCGCAGTCCCTCCACACAACAAGGCTGGCGAGGGCGACCACTTTATCACACTTACCACGACAGCGGAATTTCTGCTGGGCTCTCGCCGACCCAAGAACACGAGCCTCGCCATGGCCTCGCCTACAGGACGTGTCCGGACTCCGGGGTTTCGGAGCTTAGTCTCGCCCAACTGACCTCAGCCACCTACCACGTGACTAGAGGCTACTGCCACGTGGAGGAGGTGCCCCAGCGGCAGCCACAGCTTCAACATGTGTATGAAGACCACGATCAGATAGACACGCTTCAACAACAGCAATACCAGCAACAGTCACCTCATGTCGCGCCACACCAATGTCAGGTGCAGGCATCAGTACATCTGAAGGACGGAGTTAGTTGCAGCAGAAACTGGAATGATTCCATGGAACTTCAGAACTACGACTGTCCTCAGACTCACACAACCACCACCCAACTGGGCGAGTACAACCTGAGACACAGCAACATGCACACACCAGCAATCCCTACTTCGTGCACACCCCGAGGATCCATGCTGTCGTTCTACCACGACGAGACAGAGGGAGACAGCTACCCACACAGTGGTCAGCTCGCACTCTGCTCCGACCCCGGCCAGACGCTGGATGTTTGCCGTGACAACGAGGGCAGTACTGTGTGCACTGAGCATCATATATCCCTGGACAGGGTCATGATGGTGTCACCATCTGTACATTCTTACCTGAAGCAACCACTATCTCCAGACTCCACTAGTCGTCTGTATGATCTACCTTTGCCACCACCACCATCATCATTATCATCATCTACAACAGCAACGGCAGCAATTTCCCTGAAACAGTTCTACAGAGACAGTGGCGTCGTGGACATTGGCCAGGCCAGCTTCCCGGGCAATGAGAGGCCAGACTCGCAAGCATCTCAGTCTTCGACCACAGACTCCGAGGACTCGGGCTTCCGGAGCTCTTACTGCGCCGCTCACCGCAAAGCTGTCCTCAGCAAACAAGAACATCCATTGCTGAAGCCGCTGCGAAAAACTAGAAGAAACAAGAACCACAGCAGATCTTCCAGAAGAACAGCTGCCAACTCACAGAACGATCCAGGGGGTATGCATAAACCTTACATGACCCGCAGTCCCAAACACCAGGAACGAAACATTCACAATTTATCTGTGATACAACAGTCCTTGACAGGCCTGGATGTGATGCCCGAGGTCGCTGACCGCCAGCCAACCACGCACACATATCACCACTAGTCTTACCAATGAAGGAGGCTACTGCGCAACCACATGGCAACAGCACGAAGCAGGACTAGCTGTCCGCGACCACTCGCCGACCATCTCCCAGCATTCCACAACGACCAACTCCCAGCATTCCACAACGACCAACTCTGAGCATTCTCCAACGACCAACTCCCAGCATTCTCCGAGCAGGAACATCTGGGCCCGGCAGTCAACCAACGACACCGAGGTCTCCGTCAGACAGACCATCAACCTCACGGACATTAGCAGGCATCTCGGCCGTAAGTGCCTGCCGGGAGTGACCGCCTACAGCCGACCTGGGACACACGTACTGGACGAGGCCGGGGTCCTGGAGCAGGATCGTCATGGGGGTCCACCAGGCACTGCTCGCCAGGAAGGGGCAGATCGGAACCTAAACAGTTACGGCTACTCTGTTGTTTGAGGTCACTAGCCCGGGCACTCTGTCCAGGGCCTACATCAAGAGTTGATGGTTGGACAACTACGTTGGTGATCATTGGCAAGCTGACTATAATGAGCAGCACATGACACAACCCCCAACATCTCACAACACCAACAGATGAGTGGCCATCTCGCTGTTGAGTGACCAGTTCTGTTCCGTTGTTTCCTGGGATCGTTTCCTGGCCTGTGGATGTTTGTGTCCTGGCCTGTGGATGTTTGTGTCCTGGCCTGTGGATGTTTGTATCCTGGCCAGGTCTTTGGATATTTGCAGCTTGCCATGGCGGTGTTCTTCACGATCTCAACGACCAAGAAACTGCCAGAATGTGTAGCTTGTGCAAGGGACCTTGCAAATCTCAGTGAAGTCTACGGGTCTGGTCTAGCGGGCAGTCACAAGCAATAACTGTTGGAAACATTAGCTTAGATAGCCTGTTCAACCCCTCTGTGTTATAACTAGGACATCTAGTGTATATTATTCTTTCTGTTGATGGGATGTACTTGCCCCTTTATTCATGTCTCACGGAACCTGCTTCCTCATGTGTATAACAGCTGACAGATGAACCGGTGACCGACAGAGCAAGAGTTATATTGATACAACATGCTCACAACACGAAGTCAACTTTAATTAGGTCAACAGGAGATAGCTCCGACTGATTACACTAAACTAAAGGACAGCAATCGTGCAGGCGAACAGAAGGGACAACACGGACTGGTGGGTATCCCAGGTAAATCATACTGGGACTGTCCGAGCACCTCGTGGAAGGAAAGCGAATCTACGGTCAACGAATGCACAGTACAAGGATACATGGACGCCCGACATGAATATGAAATGAGTACATACTTTGGGCAATCTAACGTTGCACGAACGCTAGGATGAAAGAGGGCACGATGTGCTGAGAGTGGACAGTGAACAATGTGACACATACAAGAATGGACAGAGAGTAGACATTGAACAATGTCACACATACAAGGATGGACAGAGAGTAGACACAGAACAATGTAACAGATGATACGATAAGCAGAGAGTAGACACAGAACAATGTGACAGATGAAAGGATGGACAGAGAGTAGACACAGAACAATGTGACAGAAAATAGGATGGACAGAGAGTAGACACTGAACAACGTGACAGAAAATAGGATGGACAGAGCGTAGATACTGAACAACGTGACATATGAGATGATGGGCAGACGGTAAATTGTAGAAAGAACATATATCTGAAGACATTCTGACATAATGACGTCAGCGATGGCGTATGTGACCGCGCTGATTGCGGACTGGGCTGGTCGGTGGTCAATGTGAGAGACAGATTTGCCACATATTTCTTGTTGCTCCCGGCATACACAATGTGATGGCCCTCTCACACTACCGAGCCGTGCCGGGACGCTGCTTCGGGACAATTTCAAAATTCCCCCCCCCCCCCCCCCCCAGTGTAGCCCTAACTTTTTTTTTTTTTTTAGCATATCCTTTACAGGACATAGCTGTCAACATCAGCATCTTTCAGCTGTATGTCGATTTCTTGGCAAGATTACGCTCAGTAGTTTGCCATTGCTTTCTGAGCGGCCGGCTCACATACCCCGCAAGTCATCAATGCGATTCGAACCACTGCTGATTCTTACCGTCATCATGTTAACCGACGAGAGTATACGAGATTACGGAGAAAAGTCATAACCTCTAAGCCACGAAGCCGGCAGCCCTAACTGAGATGAGTAAATACTTCAGTGGTTGTCATCAGCGGTATGTTTGTGGGAATGTCTCCAAAGCATTTGCTCTCACAAAATGATGATAATAAAGATATGTCATGAGGCACATCTGTTATTGCAGCCTGCAGTTGGTTATACGTAAGACTGAAGGAAACTACTGAATTGATCACATGTAACCTGATTTGATGGTAACGAATGTGATGATTTGTGTTTGTTTGTCAAGGTATTAATTGCTTTCCATATATCTTTAGTGTTGGTTTTATCTATTATTAAGTTCTTAAAATAGTTTTTCTTTTCCTTTCGAATAACATATTGAACTTTGTTTCTCAGACTACGGTGCATAGTTAGAACTCTATTTTTATGTGCCCTGTCCAGGTCTCTCATATGCTCAACTACCTCCTGTGTGATCCACAAGGGCTTAGTGTGATGTTTAACACGAACTTCCTTAAATGGAACATGCTTATCAAATACGCTTAGAAAGGTCTTCAGCCAGTGGTCCAGAGCATCATCTGGGTCAGGAAGCTGGTAAACATAGTCCAGAGATGAGTTGAGCAAGTCTTGTAAAAAGGCATCTTGATTGAAGTTTTAGTAATTTCTATATTTTATACTTATATGTTTGTGTTTCGGAGATTTGGTACCTCTTTTCGACCACGTACAACATACTGGATAGTGATCGCTCATTGCATTGATAGGTACACTACATTCTGTGATGTTATCAGCACACGTAGTATAAATATGATCTATAAGTGTTGCAGATGATTTAGTGATTCTAGTGGCTTGTTTGACTAACTGTTGGAAGTTATATGACTATGTTATGTTTTCCCATGGTTTGTTTGATTTGTTAGTGTCTATGTTGAAGTCGCCTAGCAGTATTATTTCCCTAGCATTACTAAAGACAACATCCATCATAGTGGTGAATTTTTCATACCAGATATTTCCTGCACTGGGGTTTCGATAGAGATAGCCAAAATCTAGCCTACGGTGTGCGTTAAGCGAGTTAGAAATATAAACTGCAATACCCGTCTCTTGTTTCTGATAGGGATCTCTTCTAATGGTTTTAAAGCCTCTGATAGCGATGTCATCATCTGAGATGTTGCCATTTAATCGACTTTCGCTAACGCCGAACATGTGAAAATTTTGATTAACTATAAGTGATAGTTCAAGCAGCTTCCCTAATATATGGCAGATATTTAAATGCCCGATTCTGAGCCCATTATTACTGAGCCAGTGTTCGTACTTATTAGACATTTTAACAATGCGTAATCATAAATTTTTTTAAACACAAAATGAATACAACTTACGTCCCTTATAACAATACACACTCTAAAATACAGAAAAACAGTACTATCTCTATCAATATACACGCACAAACACAAAATACGTATAAAGATCAGTAAGGATGATCAGTGAAGACCCCCTCACTCACAGTATAAACGCGATAAAAAATATTATAAAAGATAACAAATTAAATGTCAATCTCTGTGACTTCAATACGAGTCAATGTTTATAGCCACGTACAATCTAATACGTTACTATATAAAACAATAACCAAGTATGCACATAAACTTTCTACGAGAGGCTCTATCTTGTGTCGAGATCCGTTGTTGCTTTTTCTGAATTGCTAATAAATACCAGGCTGTGTTGGTCCTTGGTATCATAAGTGCCTGACGAAGTGAAGCTGGGCTAAACCGTGTGGGGTATAACAACTCTGGGTTACAATGGAATGGATACTGTTGATTTCTCACGGGTGTGTAACGACTTCCAACTACAGGCTCTGATTCGTGGCTAACAGGAGGCTGTGGTGGCACATTGTTGTTACTACTGGATTGATCCTTGCTGTGGAGAAGAGGGAACGTATCTTCATAATTATCACCCTCCTGTGTGAAAGAGGGCGTATTGTACGGATTTGGTGTGGTGGAAATGTTCCGTCTGGCTTGGATATCAGGTGCCGTGGTTATGAGTGGTCTGCTCTCTTCTGGCCTATTGGTACATGATGTGGCGGCAGTATGTCGTCTGGCTTGAGTTTGAGGTGGTGTAGCTAAAAGTGTCCGACTGCGATCCAGTATTGGATGTAGGTTGTGTACGTTCTGGGTATTTAATATTTTTGGCGAGCAAGCTGGTGCCCAATGTAGACAAATGTACTTGATCCTTATAAAGTCGCTTTTTAAGTGCTCCAGACTGTGAAGTAAACACCGGTGTGTTGTTGATGAACTGTATGTTGTTGTGAGAACAAACAAAACTTCTGCAATATGTTGTTATTTATGTCAGCTAGACGCTGGAATCCATAACTCGGTGATATGATGGAGGAGAAGAAAATGGACGAGTTAGGAAAAGTATGACGTAATCCGTTCAAGAGCGCCAGCAGTTGAGATGCTGTGATTTCTTAGACTTGAGGGAATGCACCTCTTGGTGGTAGATTACCTAAGGACAAGGGAGAGGTGGTCGGGCCCCTGTGGGACCAGGTGCAGAAAGCGGTGGACCAAATTAAGAACCTGTTTGAGGAGATAATGATATGCCGGGGGAAAGGCAGGGGTTCTGGACGAATTTCAAAACTGAGAGGAAGACTAGGAGAACTTTCAATCAGATGGCAGTTGGAACCATCAGCAGTATCACTCTTCGCGTACTGTTGAACTAGTGGACGGAGTGCGTGTGGGAATGTCTTGAGTGCACTGATGACTAAACTTCACGAAGACATAAACACAAAACAAAATATCTGCTTTAACTATTACAAGACCAAGCCTCACGTGGACATAAACACACAGACAAAATAAAACTTCTTCAACTCAATCAATCAATCAATCAATCAATCAATCAGGTGCAGTCTCTGCAATAAAGGTTGGCTGCAATCGATCTCCAACACTGTCTGTCTCTCGCCCTGACTGTACATTCTGTCAGGCTGATGTTTGTCAACTATTACAAGACACATCCTCAAGTGGACATAAACACACAGACAAAACTAAACATCTTCTTCCACTATTACAAGACAAATCCTCGCGTGGACATAAACACACAGACAAAACTAAACATAAATACATAAATAAAACCTGCACTGTGGCGACCTGGACACGAGAAGCATGCGGCCTGTCATAAATCACGGCTCAAGATGAATGCACTTCAGTCCTGGTTCAGTAAGTGAGTGCAAAGCCGTGCCACAACGTCAATGTATTCCCTGAGTGAATTCAAGCACAGAGGCGGCAAACAATAGCTTGCTCAATTTACTGCCTGGCATATTTCGTTAAAGGAGCAGGTTAGCGTGGATGATACAAAACCGCTATGGTAATGTCATGAACAAGGTAGAAAGTGGGTTTATGTCTAGACTCGTCGCCTGCTAAGTGAAGGAAAAATTGTCTACATATTCTTCCGTGGTGTCAGGCCTAAACATGTGATGTCGCTGTCAAGTCACGTACACATAGGGTTACATTCATCTGTAGGCGGGAATTCATTGAGAGAGGTACAACTTCTGGTACATATCGGACGGTAGGCGGGCATTCATTGAGAGAGGTACAACTTCTGGTATATATCGGACGGTAGGCGGGCATTCAGTGAGAGAGGTACAACTTCTGGTATATACCGGACGGTAGGCGGGCATTCAGTGAGAGAGGTACAACTTCTGGTATATACCGGACGGTAGGCGGGCATTCAGTGAGAGAGGTACAACTTCTGGTATATATCGGACGGTAGGCGGGCATTCAGTGAGAGAGGTACAACTTCTGGTATATATCGGACGGTAGGCGGGCATTCAGTGAGAGAGGTACAACTTCTGGTATATACCGGACGGTAGGCGGGCATTCAGTGAGAGAGGTACAACTTCTGGTATATACCGAACGGTAGGCGGGTGTCAGGGTCTTAAACCTGGCTCGTTTTACCTAACACATGTGAGACAGTACAAGTACAACGTGATTTGACTTGAGACTCAACGACACAACGTTCAATGTATTTATTTACAGATCATATACAATACGATGATCATTACAATATATAAGTTATACTTCAATACACTTACATACACAATACAGCTCACAGTCTATCTCTCAAGATGTACAGACACTCGACTTTCGGGTACAGAAACCACACAACGCCTTTCTCTCATCATACGTCCAGTCGAGTCCACGTCCCAGAGCTGTCTGGCTATAGCTCGCAACGTGCCTCCCCACCTGAAGTGGCTTCACGAGGCATGCGTGCGTCTTGCTTCGTCCTTGCCTGACCGCTGGCCGTCTCGTCAGCCAGCAACCTCGCAGGCAGGTAACTAATACTCGCCTGGCGGGCGTAACGAAGTTACGGCATCCCGGCTGGGGCTAAGTCGCCTGGCGGGCGTAACGATGTCACTGCATCTCTGCAATACTTTAGACTCTGACATGCTCCCCCGGGGCATCTTCATGAAAGATGTCATCTTTCATGTATACTATATGTACATACTGGGTTAATATTTTAACCTTGTCAGAGTCGACCCTTCTGTTGTTATATACATTGGTATAGAAATACATAGGAATACACATCTTGGCATAGAAACACATAAGAAATGGAAGTTGTATTTACAACGACATGTGGTGTTCAACCTTTAACACTTGTCAAGTTTCATCCTCTCGATGGCTGATTACCTTAATTGCATTATTGACCCAGTCAGATCGGTAGTAACAGCTTCCCAAGCAACTACCTCGCAGCCTCCAAAGAAAAAGTAATAATATGGTTTTTGAAACAAAAACCATCTGGCTAGACCGAAATACGGCTTTATATAAGTCGCATTAAACGCTCAAACCCTGACCTTACTTGGCCAGGAGCTCTTGTGTTGGTCTGCAATGTCGGTAACACTCTACCATGCCCAGTAGATGGCTTCTTGGTGTGTTAACAATCTGGCAACAACATGGTTATTTATACAAAATACAAAATCGTATACATTTCAATTTATCGCCCTTGGTGTAATGATGTAATAACAATTAAATGAAAGGGGAATAACTTCAAAATTTATGAAATATAATATTTTACAATAACTATTCTATTTCTCAGCGTCATAGCTTGATGTTTTCCCATACTAGCGAAAAAATGTCGATAGTATGAATAAATTAATCAAGATATGATTCTAAGATTACACCTAATGAAAAATATTGATACACAATTCGTGTATTCAAACTTGTTGATTCCTAAAGATTTTAGAATCGTCATAGCTTTTTAAACTTTTGTTTGTCGTCTGCTAATTTTGAACTACATTTCTAACTAATCCGGAAGTACACACGAACAGCTGATGTTGAAAAATTTGTAGAACACACTTGTTCCGGTCTGATGTAGTTACGGAATGTACAATGTTCTGATCGTTCATGTGTTGGTTGTTTCACTGGAAAACTTCTGGATTTCGATTGACTGCAGTGGTGTAGATGTCAATGTTCAGGTCACACATTCACTCACGGATTTAAAATATCACTGGAAATGTTCCAAACGGAGATACCACTGTTAAATTGGATAGTTCGCTTACGGTAAGTTTTGAGCGAATGTGGCACTGTTCTTGTTTCGTAATATATACAATTAATAAAGTTCGCTTTCTACCACACACTACACAATTATACACGACAATCACTACATTAATTAGTAAAATAAGAAAACTATATATATTGGGAATAAACCCTATCACATCACATTGTAGACATTACACAGCTTTTGTGAATGAAAAAAAATATTCACTGATGGATGGCTGTGTTAATCTGAGTGTATTTTACACACTGCACTCAGACATTGGTGCTCACTGGGTCGGTCGGACAACGGGACAAAAGATCGGCAATCGTGTTGGTTCTGCCTGGGATATGTCGAACCTCGAAGCTGTAATCTTGGAGCTTAAGAGACCAGCGCGCTACCATTTGGTTTGAAGGTACACCTGAATTGATAAATCGCAATGGACTACTGTCAGACTCCACAATAAAATGGCGTCCTAGGAGGAATCTGGACAATTTAGTTATACCCACCACTAGAGCTAGGGCTTCCAACTGAGGTATTGACCAAGCCCGTTCTCTCGGTTTCAATTTCCTGGAGACGAAGTACACAGGATGTAGGATGTTATTATGCTCCTGTAACAAGACTGCTCCAATCGCCACGGAGCTCGCGTCTGTGCGCAATCTGAAAATGATTTGTAAATCGGGCAATTTCAGAATAGGATTATTTAAGCTATTATCAGAAAAATAAGATAGTACTTTCTGGAATGCAAATTTTAGGCATTCATTGTTTACAATTTTCTCAGGTTGATCTTTTGTTAGTAGGTTAGTAAATACTTCGGTCAGTTCAGAAAAATCAGGTATGAACTGCCTATAATAATTTATAAGTCCCAACAAACTTCTGACTTGCTTTTTCGTAGTCGGAAGTGAGAGTTTTAGTATCTTGGACACAATGTTATCATCTGTCGTGACAAAACCATTGGATATTTTGTACCCCAAGAAGGATATTTCCTGATAGGCTATGTCTACTTTTGCAGGCTTTACCGTCAGTCCGTGCTGTCTAATGCGTTCAAATGTCTGTTCTAATGTCTTTATGTGGTCTGTCATCGTCTTTGTGTGAACACAAATGTCGTCTATATAGCAAATTATGTTCGGTATATCTACTAGTAATAGTCGTGTCATACGTACGAATGTCGCTGGGGCATTGACAAGCCCAAATGGAAGTTTGCACCATTCGTACAGTCCCCAAGGTGTGGCTAATGCTGTCAGATGTCTGCTCTGTTCGTCTACCGCTATTTGCCAGTAACCTTTAGTCATGTCTACCTTCGTAAAGAACCTAGCGTCTGTCAGTTCTGTCAGTAGATCTTCAGAGTTTGCCATTGGCTCCAGATCTAGAAGAGTTATCTTATTTAGTTTTCTATAGTCGACACAGAGTCTTATCGTGTTGTCCTTTTTGCGTACTATGACCATTGGAGATGAGAAATCTGATTGGGATCGTCTTATGATGTTGTTTTTCTCTAAGTTGATGATCTCCTGATGTAAGTTTTCTTTGTAATGCAATGGAATGGTGTATGGTCTGCATTTTATGGGTGTATTTGACGTGAGTGTGATGTGATGTTGTACTAATTTTGTTTGTCCTGGGTTGTTGGAGAAGATGGTGTTGTACTGTTGTATAAGATGTTTGCAACTGTCTGTTTCTGCTTGAGTTAACTTTGGGTTGATTTTAATTTCCTTCAAGCAGTTTGTCGTGTCTAATGCAGGCGTTGGAATTTCGTCACTAGCCTCGTCATCTTCATGGTCTATTATCACTGTACAGGCTATTGTATCGTCTTGTTCGTTGTCTCTGTTGTAATATGGTCTTAGCATATTGACGTGGAATATTTTGTGTTTGTCTTTTATTTGAATCTCATAGTCTACAGGTGAAATCTGTCTTGTCACTTTAAAATGGTCCTTGCCAAGAATCAGTCAATAAGTGTCTGTCACTAGGTAGGAGAAGAAGAACGTCCTGTCCAGGTGTCAACGTTATTGTCCTGTTACCTTTGTCAGCATATTGTCTATAAGTAGCACCAGATAATTTTAGTGCATTCTTTGCAATTATACAAGATTTGATGATTCTTTCACGCAATGATGTAACGTATACGTATGGTGATATGGGTTTAAGTACTAGAGTGGAGTCAGTTAACATTTGATGATAAATACTTAATGGGCCACGTGGTTTGGCACCATAGATAAGTTCAAAAGGAGAGAAACCTGTACTAGAATGTGGAACCTCACGATAAGCAAAGAGAATAGCAGATAAATATACGTCCCAGTTATTGGGATGCTCTTGCGTGACTTTAGCAAGCATGTGCTTTAACTCGCCGTTAAATTTTTCTATTATCCCACTCGAGTGAGGATGGTACGGGGAATTGAAACATTGCTTCACTCCCAACATTTTGGTGAAAGCTTGAGTAGATGCGGCGATAAACTGAGTTCCCCTATCTAATTGGATAGTGTCTGGAAATCCTATCCGAGAAAATATATGGAAGAAAACTTCCATTATATCATTGGCAGTTATGTTCTTTAGCGGAACCGCTTCAGGCCAGCGGCTACATTGATCAATGAAAGTTAGAATATATCTATTCCCTCTGGTGGTTATCTGATTAAGAGGGCCCACTATGTCGACAGATATTTTCTCAAAAGGTCGACTGGCTAAGTCAGTAACTTGTAACTTTGCCTGTGGGTGTTTACCTTTCTTTACAAGTTTTTGGCAGATGTCACAACTTCTGCAATATTGCTTAATGTCATTGCAGAATTTGGGCCAATGAAACTGTGTTAATAATCTGGCTCTGGTTTTAGCGTATGCCATATGCCCTGCAAGAGGTATATCATGGGCAAGATGTAAGGCTTGCTTACGATAATCAGTTGGCAAAACAGTTTGCTCTGTTGTGCTGTCACCTTTGGTATAATACCTAGTGAGGATACAATTTTTCAAAGCAAAATGCCATTTTGCATTTTTGGTTACCTTTGGCTTTTGGCCGATCAGATTAAAATATTTCGACAATGAAGGATCAGCCTTTTGAGCTGTTACAAAAGTCTCCTTCATGGTTTTAGGAGGTAGTGATACTGGGCTAAGCATTTCTATAGCCTCAGTTTGGTTAATTTCATCTTGCACTCTAGCAGTAGATCTGGTTACTGCGTTCACACATTCAATGATATCAGATGGTGATGAAACAGTGTTATCAATGATGTCATGAGATCTTAGTGCTACATTAGCTACCATACATTCATTAGGTGGTGTAACATTATCAATGATGACATTTGATGGTGATGTTATGATATCATCAATGCAAAGAGATGTTATGTCATGAGGTATATCATTCACCTCTGGTAAATTTCCAATTATAATATCACACACCCGGTTTGTTAATGCAGCGCATTTTACTTTCCCAGTGAGGAAAGGTGTTTGTATATATGCCCATGCTAGTGGGTACTTTTCAATATTGCCTGAGAATGTTCTGCATGTTACGTGCCTGCCTGTATAGTCTGTAGGCATTATGAACGTTCTCTTTAGACCAATAAGTGAACTTCCCGTGTCCCGAAGGACTGTAGCAGACTTGCCATTCACATATCCGTGATGGATGTTTATCCTGCCTTTGGAATCTACTACCAAATTAGCTTCTTCATTGGCAATAGGAATGGAGTGGCCGCATGTTAAAATGCCATCTTCATAAAAGGTATTACAAACAGTACATTTATTTGCGTTAAACATATCAAACGCCTGTGCTGAGTTCACAGGATGTTTCTCTGGTTGTTCTTCATCTGATGATGAACTATCAAATAAGGCGGCATTTGCTTTGTTGGTCATTTGCCTACCTTTACAATCATGGCGATAATGTCCATACGCCTTACAGAGGAAACATTTACGCAAATTTCTAAAGGATCTACGCTCCTTATCTTGTCTGTTTACCATGTTTTGTAGATAAGTATGATATGCGGGGTTCTTGTCGCACATCTCACCTTGATGGTGTGAAATTTTACAATATCTACAGTGGTTGTACTTCTCAGATGTAGGCTTATGAGGTTTTTGCCTACTATAGGGTTTGTCATAGTTAGCCGATGCTACAAAATTTACATCAGTAGCTTCACTGGCAAAACAATGTTTGTTGGCTGTGTAATAAGCCGAACCACGTCTCTCAATCTCATCTACACTAGTGCATTCATTCTCCTGCAAAGATTTTGAAAATGCTGATGGAATGGATGAAATGACTTTATCTCTGATGATCAGATCTTCTAACTTTTGGTAGTTTTTATCAATTTTAGCTGCTGAAGTCCATTTGGTAAATATATCTCGGACTAAGCAGAGGTAGTCAGAGAACGTTTGAGTCGGTTTTGGGCTCAACTTGCTGAATTGTTCTCTGTAACCTGCCTCATCTAACATAAAATGTGCCATAATCTTTGATTTTTAGATAATGGTAATCTTTTCTGAGGTCTTTGGGGATAGTCTCTATGACCTTAAGAGGCTCCTCTGATACACTCCTCTTATAAATAATATTCCATTCAGACAGTGGAACCTGGTAATGTTCCATTAAAGTCTCAAAATTTTGGGTAAAGGCTGCAATGCAGTCACCCGAGGTATAATTACGTACGATACCTTGATATTTCTTGTACTGGTTTTCTTTCTCCAGTCTCTCAGATTTCTTAGACTCTTTGTTAATGGCTGTCTCAGTATCAAGTTGTTTGATTTTTAATTGCACTTCTAGTTCTTCTCGTTTACTTTGAGCTGCAATCTTTGCTTGCTTTAAGGCTGTTACTGCCTCTGCCTGTTTTAAGGCCATTTCTGCCTCTAATTGCTTGGCAGCTCTTTCAGCTGCTCTTTCTTCACGCTCGAGGTATTCAGAGTATTTCTTTTCGCTCCACTTCGTCAACTCATCACCTGTTAACTTTAACTTTAATCCCATATCGATGAAATCATTTAATGAAGACATGATGGAAAATGCAAATGAAATATCAGCCACACAATTTGTTACAAGTGGTTAGTAAAATGAACAATTTACAATTTGTGTTCTATTCACAATATGTGCCTAAATTTGCATCCGAAAGTATATGAAAAGAAAAATATACTCAAGTGTACTGGATGCGGTGAAGAACGGTTGAAAATCGGGCTAGGAACTGTAGGGTCGCTACTTCTAAACACAAATGACTTCTACAGGCAAGGGTTTCAGATGGCACAGAAAACCTGCTTTGTTTTTGGAGGAAATAAATTAGCGTCTATTTGATGTGGTGTGCCTGCTTGTCACTAAGTTTTGATTAGGTTTGTATGGCGTTGAGTGTAATTGTAGGTCGTAATTTTGTCAGTCAACAATTTTTTTTTTTTCAAAACAACAAGTCACTTTCTTTCCAAAACTTTCTGCTTTCCACAACTTACTTTACAAAGACAATCTAAATATATCTCAACACTTTACAACATTGATGACACATCACTTACATCAAGATGACACTCAGTAAGGACATAGACATCAAGTTTACAAGATGGCGACAAGGTCACAATGGCGACAACTTCACAATGTCGACAAGGTCAAAACGGTGACAAGTTCAACAATCACTGATGTTTTACACGTTTACAAGATCAAACACTATGTACGTACTTTACGTTCACAACTAGTCTCCATGTTTAAACAATGTAATAATATATATCAAAATGAGCCTTCACAATCACATTTAAATGTACTCTAACGTTGAACAAAAATTTCTAAGTTCACAAATCTAGATTTTAAATGTTAATCACTTAAACTACGTTCATTTCAAAGCCGGACGAATGCCACCACGTCCACACATGTCAGGGTCTTAAACCTGGCTCGTTTTACCTAACACATGTGAGACAGTACAAGTACAACGTGATTTGACTTGAGACTCAACGACACAACGTTCAATGTATTTATTTACAACATCATATACAATACGATGATCGTTACAAGATATAAGTTATACTTCAATACACTTACATACACAATACAGCTCACAGTCTATCTCTCAAGATGTACAGACACTCGACTTTCGGGTACAGAAACCACACAACGCCTTTCTCTCATCATACGTCCAGTCGAGTCCACGTCCCAGAGCTGTCTGGCTATAGCTCGCAACGTGCCTCCCCACCTGAAGTGGCTTCACGAGGCATGCGTGCGTCTTGCTTCGTCCTTGCCTGACCGCTGGCCGTCTCGTCAGCCAGCAACCTCGCAGGCAGGTAACTAATACTCGCCTGGCGGGCGTAACGAAGTTACGGCATCCCGGCTGGGGCTAAGTCGCCTGGCGGGCGTAACGATGTCACTGCATCTCTGCAATACTTTAGACTCTGACAGCGGGCATTCAGTGAGAGAGGTACAACTTCTGGTATATACCGAACGGTAGGCGGGCATTCAGTGAGAGAGGTACAACTTCTGGTATATACCGAACGGTAGGCGGGCATTCAGTGAGAGAGGTACAACTTCTGGTATATACCGGACGGTAGGCGGGCATTCAGTGAGAGAGGTACAACTTCTGGTATATACCGGACGGTAGGCGGGCATTCAGTGAGAGAGGTACAACTTCTGGTATATACCGGACGGTAGGCGGGCATTCAGTGAGAGAGGTACAACTTCTGGTATATACCGGACGGTAGGCGGGCATTCAGTGAGAGAGGTACAACTGGTATATAAAGAGCGTTCATTTGAAATCTGTTCGTGCCGCACCGCGCGGAATTGCTAAGTTGAACATGATCATGCCATAGTCATGTGATAAGTACAGACCAATGAATAAAAGAGCACGTGCTCATCGTCCCATGATGCATAGGTTCTGTTTCTTACCGTTGAGAAAAATGCCGGGTTGATCCAAAATCAGTCCAAAGAAGCTCAAAGAGCAGTGATTCAGTTTCTTTCATTTGAAGGAAGTCGACCAGTGGACATTCATCGAAGAATGCAGGCACTGTAACAAATGTGTGTCGAAAGCAACAGTGACAGGCTGGGTACGAATGTTTCGGAAAGGACGTCAGTTCACGAGAGATCTTCGACGGCGGGGACAAGCGCATATTGTTGCAACAGAAAAAAACACGCCAGAATGAATGCAGTAGTACAGATGAACCGTTGTCGAAGCATATGTTCGCTAGCGAAAGAATTTGATGTGTCAATTGGGACATTTCAAAAGGTCGTTCGTAAGAAACTGCAATATCGGAAGGTGTGTTCACAATGGGTACCACGGATGTTGACCGACCACCAAAAAGAGGAACTCATGGGATTGTGTTTGAATCAATTGCTGCGTTACAGAGTGGAGGGTGATGCATTTCATTTCCGCATAGTGGCAGGCGATGAATCATGGTGTCACCACTTTGAGCCGAGCAGCAAAAGAGAGAGCATGCAATGGAAGCATGCTGGATCACCAAAAGCAAAAAAAATTCAAGTTACAGGTTTCCACTGGTAAGGTTATGCTGAGCGCATTTTGTTTTTACCATGAAGGGCTATTGTTGGCCAACATTAAAGAATCTTGTGTCAACATCAACTCTACCCACTACTTGGAAACACTAGACAAGCTGCAAATAGCCATCAATAATAAACGACCCAGCATGCTTTCTCGCGGCGTGAATTTGTTGCACGATAATGCTCGTCCGCATGTTGCAAAGATTGTACAGGAAGCAATAGATTGGAAGAAGTGGGAAATTCTGTAACATCCAGCCTATAGTCCTGATTTATCACCATGTGTTTTCATTTGTTCGGACCTCTAACAAAAAGCTCTCAAGGGGCCACGATTTCACACAGATGCAGACATAATGAACGCGGTAAACACTTGATTCAGTGAGCAACCACAATCTTTTTATGCGGACGGTATTCGCGGCCTACCTAAGCAATGGGATGCTTGCCTGAATGCCTACGGTGGCGACTTCTGATCAACCCATGGTGCAAAATTCATTCAAAATGAATGCTTTGTTTAATAATTCTACCACACCTGTTAATGTTTCTTTCATGCTTTTGTAATAAAGCCATTGGAACGAGTTTCAAATAAACGTCTCTAATACAAGGCTCTAGGCGGGCATTCAGTGACAGAGGTACAACTTCAGGTATATACAAGGCTGTGGGTGGACATTCAGTGACAGAGATACAATGTGTATGTACAAGGCTTTAGGTGGACATTCAATGATAGAGATACAATGTGTATGTACAAGGCTTTAGGTGGACATTCAGTGACAGAGGTACAACTTCTGGTATATACAAGGCTGTGGGTGGACATTCAGTGACAGAGATACAATTTGTGTGTACAAGGCTTTAGGTGGACATTCAGTGACAGAGGTACAACTTCTGGTATATACAATGCTGTAGGCGGTCATTCAGTCACAGAGGTAAAACTGGTATATACAATGCTGTAGGCGGTCATTCAGTCACAGAGGTAAAACTGGTATATACAATGCTGTAGGCGGTAATTCAGTCACAGAGGTAAAACTGGTATATACAAGGCTGTATGCGTGAATTCAGTGAGAGAGTTACTACTTCTGGTATATACACGGGTGTAAGCGGGCATTCAGTGAGAAAGGTACAACTTAAGGTATATACAAGGCTGTAGGCGGGCATTCAGTGAGAAAGGTACAACTTAAGGTATATACAAGGCTGTAGGCGGGCATTCAGTGAGAAAGGTACAACTTAAGGTATATACAAAGCTGTAGGCGGGCATTCAGTGAGAGAGGTACAACTTCTGAAATATACAAGGCTGTAGACGGACATTCAGAGAGAGAGAGAGAGAGAGAGAGAGAGAGAGAGAGAGAGAGAGAGAGAGAGAGAGAGAGAGAGAGAGAGAGAGAGAGGTACAATTCTGGTGTCTTGTGTGGCTATGGTACGTCGGAGGTTGGCCAAAGACACGACCTCCAGCAACAAGGACATACACTCATCGAATGTCAACATCCAGACAATCAATAGTCGAGCCATGTCAAGCAGTGTGGGGCAGGGGGAGATTAACGAGACGACCCACATTAAGCAACCAAGCCACCCAAACCTGTAGATGCTCTCTGAGAGCCCGACCCTCTGGAGGCTGAATTTGCATGAACCATCATGCAATGCTGTTGGATTACACGGGCAATTTTTTGTCTCTCCCCCCCCTACCCACGTCTGCGGAGAGCGGCCGGCACGCGATTGATGTAGATATCATGCGGTACACATCTGATATATTCTGATCATGCAGCTCCGGCTGTGCCCTGTGGCGCTCCCTCACCCGTCCATTTCTATTCTATTCATCTTTGGCTTCTATGCGGTGCTTGGGGAATTGCTGAAAGACGAACACAATTTTCTTCTTGTTCTTCTGGTTTTTGTTCTTGTTCACCTTCTTCTTCTTCTTTTTCTTCTGCAAATCCCTTTTCTTTCTTTCTTTCTTTCTTTCTTTCTCTCTCTCCTTTCTTCTCTTACTGCTTCCTTATGTCCTTTCTTAATTCCTTAATTCCGTTCGTGTTCTTGTTTTTCCTTTCCCTCTATTTTACTTGTATTGCTGTCTTCTTCACTATTCTATCTTTGTTTCTTTATTTCCTTCTGTCTTTATGTCTTTCTTTATGTCGGGTTTTTGTCCCTTTATTTCTTTTTTACTTTCTTTCTTTTTGTCTTTTTCGTTCATTCGTTCTTACTTTTTCTTTCTTTCTTTCTTTCTTTCTTTCTTCACCGAATGTAACAATAGAGATATTAATTGGCACCTTGCCGTCTTGACAGACGATAGTTTGTTACATTGTGTTTCAGAAATGCATAATAACCACAACCCCCTGCGGTGGCGAATGTGACTGATCAGACCAATTTGCGCTGTAAATGGTCCCCCACAATGGATGCATGACAACACATTTCATTTTCACCATACATGCACCATCTTATGTCTCAACCGCTCAGTGAGTGACCTATCCGCAATTATTTTCTCCTTTGTCTTTGTTCCATTTTTGATATTTGACATCCGTGAAACACGTTCAGAGGTTCCAAATGTGCATTATCAATGCCCTTACAAATCATGTACCGTTTATACACATCATTGTATCATAGTAGACACCCTGAGATCTCTTACCCATCTGTAATTCACCAAAACAGACGTCCTTTGGTATTCTACCATTATCCATCCTCCTAACGTGTTCTATCCATCTAAGTCTACGAAGACTGAGCATGGAATATACCGTCACACAACCTGATCTTTCCAATACTTCAGTATTTGTGATTTTGTCTTGCCCCTTAATATCAAGTATTCTTCGCAGACAACGCAAATGAAAGCTGGTTAAATGTTACTCTTGGTGTGAGTAAGTTGACCAGGCTTCACTGCCATAAAGAAAAGTACTAATGACATAGGCTTGATAGACAAGGACTTTTGTTTTGGCAGTAAGCTTATTGTTCTCCCAGACTCTTTTTGTTAACCCGTTCATTGTTGTTGCTGCCTTACCAATTCTGATGTTGGTTTACTGATATAGGGATAATTTGCTAGTTACCTCTCATCCTAAATATGTAACATGGAATAAGAAAAGCTGTAAAAGCTGCCGGATTAGCTTAGCAATGCTCTAACTGTCCGCCTGTCGGAGCTTCGATCCTAGACCAGCCGCCAACCAAGGCGAAGGACCTGATCTGCCCTGCCATGATATTTTGTCTTTAGGTTGCATTTCCTCGCACCAGGGTAAGGCTTGTACCCTCCCAATTTCGCTCCTCTGCCAGAAGACGTTGGCACAATAGTAGTGTATTGAGGCGTCCAGACACACAATTTGAGATCCAAGATGGCGGGTAATGGCGGGTAATAGGGTTTATGAAGGAAATATTTGGTGAAAATTGCCGACTGGGTGAAATTTTTTTGGCGGCGTGTGGGAACGGTTTTTTGACGGGTGATGGCGGGTGTCTGTGAAAGTAATTAAGGTAATTTTTAGTTGGTTCTGTGAAAGTACTGGAAAGAGAGGGTGTGAGTACGGATGAGGGAGGGTTGTAAGTTATATATTTTGGTTACGTAGGGTATATGAATGTATTAGTATGCGTGGTGTAGTGATGTATAAACTGCCAAGGGTGTGATGGGTCGTGGTTTCTACTCATGGGTTGTATATATGGTGGTGGCGTAGACATCTCATAATGTGTTAGTATGCGTGGTGAGTAATGTATAAACTGCCAAGGGTGTGATGGGTCGTGGTTATACTCGACGATTCATGGGTAGAGGTGTAGATGGTTACTATCATCTGAACAGTGTGATAGTAGTGTCTAAGTGAAAGTAAAGGGTGGTATGTATCTTATTCACTACCATCATTACAAAGGAAATCTTATAAAGTTATAATGGGTGTCATTTGATGGTAAGGTGTATTAGTGGTCAAGTAGGAGTGATATAGGGGTGGTCATAAATGTAATAAGAGGTGTTCACAGTTACACACTGGTCAACCAGTGGTCAAGCAATGGTCAAGTAAGGCTCAAGTAGTCAAGTAAGGAAATTTTAGGGAAAAGTGATTGTAATGAGATGGTGATGATTAAAGAGTGGTAAATTAGAGGTCAAGCAGTGGTCAAGCAATGGTCAAGTAAGGAAAATTTTAGGGAAAATTGGTCGTAGTGACATGGTAATGTTTAAATTAATGGTAAATTAGTGGTCAAGTAGTGGTCAAGCAGTGGTCAAGCGGTGGTTAAGTGAAGAAAATTTTAGGGAAAATTGGTCGTAGTGACATGGTGATGATTAAAGAGTGGTAAATTAGTGGTCAAGCAGTGGTCAAGCAGTGGTCAAGTGAATAAATTTTAGGGAAAATTGGTCGTAGCGACATGGTAATGCTTAAAGGGTGGTAAATTAGTGGTCAAGTAGTGGTCAAGTAGTGGTCAAGTAGTGGTCAAGTGGTCGAGTGACCACTTAAATTGTAGAGGACGATGTGCCTAAGATTATGGTAGTGATTAAAGTGATCGATGACGTGGTTAAGTAGCGGTCAAGCAGTGGTCAAGTGGTCGAGTGAACACTTAAAAGGTAGAGAAAAGTACGTATAGTGCAATGGTGGTGGGTAAAGTGAGGAAGAATCAATAGTAGTGATAATAGTACTACCAATATTAGCGATAAGAATATTAGCTTGTGCGTTGTTAGAGATACAAGTATCTTTTTTGTGGTGTGTGTAAAAAATCATACAAAGAGGTCATACAAACACAAAGACAGCCAAGTACACACACGTACACACTTGATACATTTGTACATACAGACATACACATAAAGACAGACAAGCACAAAGACACACCCATACCATTACTACTGTCATCACAACTATACACAAGTACAGACACACTCACCCATAATCAATTACACAAATATACACCTACAAACACAAAGACAACCACACTCACCCATAAACAAATATACAAAGAGGATCAGACAAACCATACCATTACTACTGTCACAACAACAGCTATACACAAGTACACACCCATTATCAAATAAACAACCACTCAAGTACAGACACACTCACCCATACACAAGAACACTCAAATACAAAGACAGCCAAGTACACACATACACACCCATCGCCTAGGATTACTACTGTCATCACAACTATACACAAGTACACACCCATAAACAAATACACAAGAACACTCAAAGACAAACACAAAGACAACCCATACCATTACTACTGTCACCACAAGTACAGACACACTGAGAGAGAGAAGAAAAACTATACAATGGAACAAAAACATAATAAAATAGAGAAACAAATAATAACATTTTCAAATGGCTTTTATTGGTATACAACAATTAAAACTGGGTTTTGTTTTATGTTCCAAAGGGAGCAGAGGGACTTGATTATTGTAGAAAGATGTCTGGTCTTTCAGAGGCTTGTCTTGACTGTCGGTAGATTGATATAGATGGAGTGTCGTTGTTCCTGTGTCTTGAGAAACTGTCACCGCTTTCAAACTGTTGTCTAGTTGTCTGGGCATATCAACAGGTCTTGATATGAATAACCACTTGGGTGTAGACATCTTGATCGTTGTAGAAACAAAAAGACGAGTGGTCGTCTCAGTTTATAACGACGAATTTATCTAGTTTTAAATAGTTCTGGACTTGTCTTTTTTAACCACGGAGTAACCAATCGAAACACGAGCCGGTCGTTCACGTGTTGTCTGTGTCCAAATGGTTGCAGGATACGTGACAGGCTCGAGCCACGACATTTCATCAATAAGAAATACAACGCATACAGACCACAAGTACTGTTATTAATGTCTTGTAACATACGGGTATTGTACACGGGTGATCTGTCCGAGTTTCGATGTATAAAGCTGATAATGTCGGCGTGTAATGGTGGCAAGCCAAACGAATCGAAATATTCAAACTGACCTAGACCATTAAAATATAGGGCGATCCAATGTGAACCAGAGTAAGCACTGGTGTCAGTATTGACGATCAAAGCAGCTGGCTGTGTTCTATCAATGTGTCTAGGCAAATGATCTCTAGCGCATACGTTGACTAGTGGAAGGCGACGAACAAACAGATCAGACATGAGTAATTGTCTTAGTTGTTGGGTATCCATTATGCTATGTAATCTGTTAGCACTTGTCTCGTCTTGGAAACTTCTAGGACCGAATCGAGTTCGGCGTATACGATGACTTGTAGAGGTACAGTCGTTATAACGTCAAACTTTAGTTCTACTGACAATGGGCCAGATTTCGCCATTTCAAACTGTTCTCCATCTAATATACTGGGAGTCAGATCAAAACTATAGACACAATTCCCTTGACTATAACTTTCATAATTTATACCATTCCCGACATCCTTACCGGTCAGACCAAGGGCCAAGTTGGTACTATGGAAAGCTCGCATGTACTGACCTGTGGTATAATTCATGGTTAAGGGTTTGCCTGTAACACTACGCCCATCTACCATCAGACTCAAATAGTTTAACTGATAATGATTGAATATGAAGGGGTTCGTATTCAGCTCGCCATTGAAGCAGGAAGCATTCACTAATCCGATCACCACCCGGGTCGGTGTCTGGCTGAGGAAAAGGTTATCTTGTGTGTGGGAAAACATACCTTTAGGGATAGAAAAGGTCTTTACCACGACCCTTTTAAAAGGATACTTGGCATTGGATCTCAATAAGGCTTTTTCATGGGCCAGAGAGATAGCTGGATTTAACTTAGCTTTCCTCACCAAGAGGGCGGCGTAAGTAATGACACTTTTGTACCCACCACTTACATCCGTGGCAATCAAATTAAAGACGGATTTTGATGGGGTTAGTTTGATTTTAATATCGACACCATTCAACATGTACCGGTCCTGATTGAAAATGTCGGAATGTAGGCGCCCCATCATATCCAGAGGCACACTATAGCTGGCTAAAGATCTTCTTTTGGCTAGACCTTTATTGGTATCACCCTTTGTGTCTGCCATGTGCAAAGGAGTATCTTGATAGTATAGAGCTGACGTCAGATGGCTCTTTTTGGCCTCTTCACCGTAATTCAGAACAGCTTCCAAGTAGGCCCGGTACGGATACGAATTTTCACTCGGTGAAATAAGAGTGTCGTTCAGGGACACGTCTACTTGAGAAAACAAACTATGCAAATAATAATTTATAGGACCGACTTCGGCTGTGTTTGGTAGGTCGTCGCCATTGGGCAGTGTAACTTTGGCTCTCACGTGCAGAAAAGTATTAAACAAATCAATGTAATCTTCACCGACACCAGAAATGGTGAATTCGATGGATGCCCCATAAGCTAAAGTGGCCAATGGATGAATCTCCACAAACTGTCCCTCTTCCACGGCTGTCTGGGTGGGAGGCACACTAAACAGATCCAGACCAGAATGCAGACACTCACACGACTTGGGATGAATTAACGCCATTATGAGAAAATATCCGAATGTCCCGCTTGGTGGTGATGTGTCTTATGACTCGACGACTTTCTGACTGTTGGTTTTATTCTTTTACTGGGCTGACCTGGCGGGTCGTTTCCTAACACCACTACCTGATTGGCTGATGTGTTGAGCTGCGCCTTGGAGTAGTCGTTGACCAGCATCTCTGGCGTGTTCTTTGAAGGACTCACCAACATTTCTACCAGCTAAGGCATCTTGAGCCACTTGCAGACCCGTCCCCAGTCCTTCTCTCAATAGGGCTTTGTCACCAGTCTTCAACCAAGGAAGAATTGTGCGACCAAGACCACTAAAGAAACTACCAATTCCATGACCTCGCTGACTTCGACCACCTACAAAAACAGGGAGACCACTTCCAGCTTGATTGCAGAAATAGTCCTCGTATAGTTTGGGGTTGCGTTGGATTGGCACGTGCCTAACCATGGTTAGCCCAGATCAAACCGTTTGGTTGTTCGAAAATGTAACGTCACTACTGAAGTTCCACATGTAAATGGGATAGGTTTCCCCTGCTCGTCGGTTATAAGAAGTTCAATCGTGTCAAATGAAAATCGACTGAGGGGTACGTAATGTGGCTTGTCATACATCCTAAATACCGAGGTGGTAGATCTGTCTAGAACAGGTAGTGTCCTCAGTAATGGTACCATCACATCACCAACCACCCGCGAGGTGACAATATCGGAATAGACGAAGACATTTTTTGTGCCCTGGTCTAAATCTACTTCACCCACACCAGACAGACTGGATTCAGTCTCGGTGACATGTGTCGAGGGAAACTGTAAAATTTCAGCCAACTTGTCACTAAGTCTAACTTCAGCCCCCTGTTCATATAACTGGAAACGAGCCTTATTCGAAATATCGTTATAAGAGAACATCATTCGGTTATGTTCTTGTAAGGCATCATCGAGACGCAGCCATTGCAGTTCATTGATAAATCTCTCAGCTTCGAAAAGCATTCTATTCAATTCACCAATGAATTTTTCTGTTGATTTGTACAGACCAGGTGTCAGCGTAATCGTCATCGGTGGTTCGTCTAGGTCTGGGGGTGGAAAGTACTTTATCCACACCTCATCTTTCAAAATATTAAAATAGGTGTTGGGAAACTGAATATCAACTAAACCAACTTCGTACTGGGAGGTGAGCTCAATAGTTTGTGGTAGTTTGACAAAGAAATGTCCGGCGTTATTTTGGGGGTATATTTGTAATGACGCATTACTCGTCAGTGTCACATAGAAACTCATCTTAGTCTATTCGAGGTCTGAGTGCTTCCTGATTCGAAAATGTAAAGTTAGTACTGAAGTCCCATCGTTGAATGAGAGTGTTTTACCCGTATCGTCAGTTAAAAGCATTTCTACCGTGTCGAAGGAGAATCGACTTAATGGTACATAATGTGGCTTATCATAAAGACGAAACACTGAAGGTGACAGTCGGTCCAATATAGGAACAGTCCTTAGTAAAGGAACCATGACGTCTCCAACTGGTCTCGCGGCTACGAGATCGGAATAGACGTAGATATTTTTAACTTCGTTATCCATCTCTAATTCTGTATTACCGTATAATAAGACATTATCGTTTGATAGAGTCGAGCTTGGAAAACCCAACATATTCTTTAATCTGTCACTAACTTTAGTCTGGGCGCCTTTTTCAAATATTTTCATCCCGACTTTTCTCCAAGGTGCACCTAGAAAGAATTTGATGTTTACTTTCTCGTCTAGTTGGGTTTCTACACACAACTTATTCAATTCCTCGATGAAAGTTTCAGGGCTGCTGAACGGACCCGGTGGACATACAAGGGTTATAGGTTCCATACCACTACCTTTAGGTGGAAAGTATTGGAACCAAATTTCACCAGGCAAACCATTAAAATACGAATTGGGGAACTGAATCTCGACCAGGCCCACTTCGTATTGGGTCGTTACATCAACGGTCTGCGGCAACTTGACAAAAAAGTGACCGGGTTGGTTGTTGGGAAATACCTGTGGTCCAGCGTTACTCGGTAAGAGTCACGTAGAAACTCATCGTTTTTCTAATTTAGGATTAGGTAGCATATAGCCCAAACAACTACTCATTAGAGCTACCCACAACTTGCCGTCTGGTGCGTCTGCGCTGCCTTGAGTCAGATTGAACAAAGACACGGCAATTACGGCATATATAACCACCATTTGACACAGAAATACAATCTCTGGCCTCGGTACACGTTGTCCAAAGAATGACCAGATCGATGTTCTTTCCCCCTCTGTCGGCTGTGGGCGCACCCCCATAGTTTCCACCCTGTCTTCACTCACACGACTAGTCTCCATAACTAGCTAGTTGCGTGTCAGCTATCCAACTATTGAATGAATTGGGATAACCAAACCACTTCACTAAATACTCTTTCCCACCACCTCTCCTGGGTCTTTCTTGTAAGATTGTTTCGATACGATACACTTGCTTGTCTCCAACTAGTTGTATTTCTTCTCTGTAGAACGAGCCCTGTAGTTCCTGTCCCGAATCGTCTTTTACCACATAGATCACTGGACTGGTCTGGTTTATGCGACTGACGGTAAACAATTCTTCTGTCCACGAAGGCATATATCCTTTTTTAAAAGCTTGTTTGGGTTCAGCCAGTCTGACTCGCTCCCCAGGTGTAAAATACACTTTTTTCGATACGTATGTCGGCTTATACAAGTTATCCCATACCTCTTCTTGATTACTATAGTTGACTTGTACAGGGGCCATGCGAATACTTCTATGATACGAACCATTGTAGTTCTGGATCAATTTATCTATCACGTCGACGTAGCGCAGTGTATTGGTCTTTGTGAAATAACGCCACATTTTTTCTTTCAGGGTTCGATTGAATCTTTCCACTATCGCTGCTTTCACATCTTCATTCTCGGTGGTAAAGAAGTGCACACCTCGATCTTTCAGAAATTTTAAGAAGGTCCGATTAACGAATTCCGAACCTTTATCGCTCTGAAAATTTATCGGTTGGGTATCACCAAAGATTTTACTCATAGCCACCACCAGCGCTTTCCCCGTTTTATTCTGGATCGGGATAGCCCAAGCATATTTACTAAACACATCGATACAAGTCACTAGGTACGACATCCCATCGTTGTATCTTTGTAATAGTCTCATATCTATCAAGTCGGCTTGAAATTGGTGATTTATACCACCGGTTATGGTCTGACGTCTCTGGAAGCGGCGACGGATCGGTTTATGTAACGTGTAGGTATCCTGATGACGTAACCATTTATCTATTTTCTTCAGGTTAGTATTTCTTTTTAAGGCGGCTGCTCCACCATAGGCTCCGGGTTTCTTAGGGTCATAGTAATATTTTCTTAATTGGGCGGCCATTTTTGCCACTTGGGGGTAGGTATCCTAGTCTTCTTCTTGCTTCGCCTGAGTTTGTAATGTGGTGTGGTCTCGACTGTTTTGGGTTCGACTACTTGAGCCGGTTGAATAGGTGTTGGTTGAAGAGGTGTTGGTTGAAGAGGTGTCTCGGCTACTGCTGTCGGTACACTGGTGACTTCAGGTTTTTGTTCCTTGATATCTACTAGTCCCAGAGGCTTGTGTCTGTACTGTTCGAGTCGATTCAGATACCTCTGTAATGTTTGCTGATACGCTCTGGCCTTGTCACGAGGTGGTAGATCTTCTGTTTCCAGGACTTGTTGCATCTGACGATCCAAATCCTGTAGACTATCATTTAGTGTGTCGGGTGGTACATAGGGTTTTTCTAGCAACCGGGGATCGATCAAGATCATCTTCTTGGCCATTACAAACCCACCACGCTTTTCAACACATTTAGTATGGGGCCTAGTAAGGCGCCTATGAAACCACCTTGTTGTAGAATCTCTTTCCTTTTCTTGAGCGATAATTTCTTATGAGTGAGTGCTCTCAGACTGTCTTTGTGTCGTTGCAGACGCTTCTTCTGAGCTGGTGTCAGGGGAACATTACCTTTTAAAACGTTGTGACAGCATTCACAAATTGATTGGACGAGATCCGGGGAAGCTGATTTCATTACTGCCTTCACAGTGGCTGGGTTGGTCTGACCCAAGAACCGTAACATACCCTCATTACGTTTAAGTCGGTTAGACATGTTATTTGGGGACGTAGACGACTTGATGCTGGTCGGGAAATATATGACTTCGTAAGCGGAGCTGATCCGGTGTTTCCTGTCGCAGGTCAAATAACAAATACCCGTGTGGAGCCGATGTCGCGTCTTTAAAACTCTCTTGGACATATGACACACGGCCTGGATACATCTGTTTGGCCAGATTGGTAATCTGAGACCCGTCTCGAGGATTCTTAAACACCACTAGGTAGTGCGAATTCAGACTGATAGTTCTTTGTTCTTTATTCTTACCAAATAGGTTCTGTACTATATACATAACACTGAGGTTGCGATGATGACTGCCTTTAGTAAATAATTTAGTCACTCTGTCATCTGTCTCAGACATTAGATCATCTATGACTACTAACCGACGTCTATCCCCTGTCCATTTTTCCATATCCGGCAGACCTTCATTAAATTGAACACCCTTCATACTTTCATAGATGGGTTGCCATTCCCCATAACACCATATAATTTCCTCTGGAAGGGGGTTCTACCATGGCTGGTAGATGGGCCAAGAACTGTTGGACAAAGACGGTTTTACCACTCCCTGTTGGGCCCGCAATCAAGGCCGTAAAAGGATGTTTCCACCTAGGATCCATGAGTATTAATAACCACCTATCTAGTCGCATTGGTGTTTATAAACGTATCAGGTGATATTATTAGACCATTTGACCACCAACTGCACGCCAGTGGGTCTCTGGTAGCTATTGGTATAATAATGATGGAACCAATGGTCGAGTTGACACAAGTTCACACTGAGGTGGTGAGTATGGCGTTGACTATTATTAGTTCCTACAAGCCCACAAAGACCAATAACTCGAGGTTGTGTCGCTTAGTACGTCAGATAGCCAACCAACATGATGTGTTATTTACGAGACTAGAAGTCTGTATCAACCCCGAACAGGTTTTCCCGGTCTTTGTTTCAATTGCTGACGAAGTCTTTGCCGATAACGTCATCAACTATGGGAGAATAATGATGGTTTTTACACTTGGTATGCGTCTGGGTATGCATCTGGTTAATAATTCTTACAATACAGACGTGAATGTCCAGGACCTGGAGGAAAGCTTCGCTACATCTGTCGGTACGTATATGACTGATAAACTACATCGTTGGATACTGGGAGGTGGATGGCGTAATTTCTATACTTGGTTGCAAACATCAGTTGAATAAATACATAATACATCTCAGTATGTGTCTTTATTTCATTGTCTGTCAGTGTTGGTGTCTCTCGGAACAAGAAGTAAAAAGAAAGCCACTAAAGAAAATCAACAAAAATCTTGGTTTCAATATATCAAAGAATGTATTATTCATGAAAATAGTTTAGTGATATAAGAAAACATCAATGACATACATGGTTAGTGACAAAAATATAAAACAATGTAGTTGGGGGATGACCTAGACATCAAATTATCGGGAACTCGGGCATATGAAAGAGGTAAAAACATATGCCAGCTACTGTCTCTAGTGTATATTTGGTGTCTGTACGTTGTTGGATAGCGTAGGAATGAATGTCATGTTCGTGAAGTGTTGTAAGGAAGGCGTCAAAGTCGTATCTGTTATTGATTAGAGCTGGAAATTCTAAAACAGAAGAATTGTTAAATGATGCATGATAGAATCTAAGATCTTGTGTTCCTCTATCTCGTAACACTAAATGAAAGCTAAAGTTGATCTTAAAGCGACTAATTTGAGCGTTGAAAATCTTATACAACGTATCTGTCCAGTTGATAGGCTTTTGTATCTCCGGGCTAATAAAGAAGGTGTATGTCGATAACCACTTGTTAATCTTGTGATGTGTCCTGATAGCTTCCCAATTTTCTCTATATATTTGTTGAATATCGGGTGGAAGGATGTGTAGTGTCTCTGGTTCCCCGGCTGCTAAGATGGCAGCTTCGTCTTCTACCACTTGTTCAAGAATATTCTCGTCTGGTTGTATCTGACTGTTAGTTATATTGGTTTCAGTTGGTGGTGTCGTCGAGGTTGTTGGTGGTGTTGTCTCTGATGGTGAAGAGGTAGTTGTCTCTGGTTCTGATGTATCCATAGGTCGGTGATGACGTATTCGTATGTGTTTTTGTAGATTGTCTTTTCTCTTGAAACGTTGTCCACAGATATGACATAAGTGTGGTTGCTCTTTCGTATCGTGAATGGTATGAATGTGGCGAGTGAGCTTATACTTATCACGGAAGTCTTTGTCGCACACTGAACACGTGAAAGTAGATCTGGTGGCCATATTGATAAACTGGTTTTTATTTTTTTTTATTTTTCTTACAACCGAAAATAATGTTCTGGTGTATACAATGTTTCAATGTTTTATCAGATGCCAACGACACGAATAAGGCTCACACCAACCTGTTTCACCGCTGTAGCTAGCCAAGTCAGTACGTGAACAATAGCTGGTTACTACACGAACAATGCTCACACCAACCTGTTTCACCGATGTAGCCAAGTCACTACGTGAACAATATGTGTGTATGGGTGTGTATGTGTGTACTTGGCTGTCTTTGTATTTGTCTTTGAGTGTTCTTGTGTATGGGTGAGTGTGTCTGTACTTGAGTGGTTGTTTATTTGATAATGGGTGTGTACTTGTGTATAGCTGTTGATGTGACAGTAGTAATGGTATGGTTTGTCTGATCCTCTTTGTATATTTGTTTATGGGTGAGTGTGGTTGTCTTTGTGTTTGTAGGTGTGTATTTGTGTAATTGATTATGGGTGTGTACTTGTGTATAGTTGTGATGACAGTAGTAATGGTATGGGTGTGTCTTTGTGCTTGTCTGTCTTTATGTGTATGTCTGTATGTACAAATGTATCAATTGTGTACGTGTGTATACTTGGCTGTCTTTGTGTTTGTATGACCCTCTTTGTATGATGTTTTACACACACCACAAAAAAGATACTTGTATCTCTAACAACGCACAAGCTAATATTCTTATCGCTAATATTGGTAGTACTATTATCACTACTATTGATTCTTCCTCACTTTACCCACCACCATTGCACTATACGTACTTTTCTCTACCTTTTAAGTGTTCACTCGACCACTTGACCACTGCTTGACCGCTACTTAACCACGTCATCGATCACTTTAATCACTACCATAATCTTAGGCACATCGTCCTCTACAATTTAAGTGGTCACTCGACCACTTGACCACTACTTGACCACTACTTGACCACTACTTGACCACTAATTTACCACCCTTTAAGCATTACCATGTCGCTACGACCAATTTTCCCTAAAATTTATTCACTTGACCACTTGACCACTGCTTGACCACTGCTTGACCACTGCTTGACCACTAATTTACCACTCTTTAATCATCACCATGTCACTACGACCAATTTTCCCTAAAATTTTCTTCACTTAACCACTGCTTGACCACTGCTTGACCACTACTTGACCACTACTTGACCACTAATTTACCATTAATTTAAACATTACCATGTCACTACGACCAATTTTCCCTAAATTTTCCTTACTTGACCATTGCTTGACCACTGCTTGACCTCTAATTTACCACTCTTTAATCATCACCATCTCATTACAATCACTTTTCCCTAAAATTTCCTTACTTGACTACTTGAGCCTTACTTGACCATTGCTTGACCACTGGTTGACCAGTGTGTAACTGTGAACACCTCTTATTACATTTATGACCACCCCTATATCACTCCTACTTGACCACTAATACACCTTACCATCAAATGACACCCATTATAACTTTATAAGATTTCCTTTGTAATGATGGTAGTGAATAAGATACATACCACCCTTTACTTTCACTTAGACACTACTATCACACTGTTCAGATGATAGTAACCATCTACACCTCTACCCATGAATCGTCGAGTATAACCACGACCCATCACACCCTTGGCAGTTTATACATTACTCACCACGCATACTAACACATTATGAGATGTCTACGCCACCACCATATATACAACCCATGAGTAGAAACCACGACCCATCACACCCTTGGCAGTTTATACATCACTACACCACGCATACTAATACATTCATATACCCTACGTAACCAAAATATATAACTTACAGCCCTCCCTCATCCGTACTCACACCCTCTCTTTCCAGTACTTTCACAGAACCAACTAAAAATTACCTTAATTACTTTCACAGACACCCGCCATCACCCGTCAAAAAACCGTTCCCACACGCCGCCAAAAAAATTTCACCCAGTCGGCAATTTTCACCAAATATTTCCTTCATAAACCCTATTACCCGCCATTACCCGCCATCTTGGATCTCAAATTGTGTGTCTGGACGCCTCAATACACTACTCACAATGTAAATCTTCCGCCCGAAGCCGTTGGCACAATGTGGGGTGTCGGGTTTGGTAAGCGCCGCCCAACGTTCGGCGCTAACAGAAACCAGGTAGTAGCCTACCGTCTACTGTTATACGGTAGCTCAGTCATATCTGACTAAGACCTGACAGACCTTACCTTGGTGCGAGGAAATGCAAGCTAAAGACAAAATTGTCATGACAGGGCAGACCAGGCCCTAAGCCTTGGTTGGCAACTGGTCTAGGATCGAAGCTCCGACAGGCGGACAGTTAGAGCATTGCTTTGCTGATCCGGCAGCTTCTGCAGCTTGTCTTGTTCCAGATGTAGGGGTGTTACCTTCCCTATGGAGTGAACTAGGCAGGCCGAGAGAGGGATCATGCTGCATGGGCAACACATGATCTCTATATTTTAGCCCAGGCTTTGTGCTATGGAGAGGCAATAACTCCATCCCTGGTCTTAACTGGTCTTGGAATCAAAGCGAGAGGCAACTGTTACGGGTTATTGGTATAATCAAGTTTGATGGTGCAAATTCTGAAGAATTTGAAATCAAGAGTGGAGTTAAGCAAGGTTGTGTACTAGCTCCCACCCTCTTTGGAATATACTTTTCACTTCTACTGAAATATGCATTTCGTGATCAGGATGGTGGTATATACATTCACTCACGCTCAGATGGCGGCCTCTACAATGCTCAGAGATTGAAGGCTAAGACCAAAATTAGGAGGGTACTGATCAGAGAGTTGCTTTTTGCAGATGATGCTGCAGTTACGACCCACTCTGAGGAAGAATTGCAATGTCTACTATCTGCATTCTCCAATGCTTGTTCTGAATTTGGTTTAACAATTAGCAAAAAGAAGACACAGATTATGTCACAAGGTGCACATGGGGTACCATCAATCTTTATTGACGACGCCGAACTAGAGATGGTAGACCATTTTACATATCTAGGATCAGTGGTAAATAGCAAATTATCCCTAGATCAGGAAATCAACATCCGGATTGGTAAGGCAGCAACAACAATGAACAGGTTAAGAAAAAGAGTCTGGGAGAACAGGAAGCTTACTGCCAAAACAAAAGTCCTTGTCTATCAAGCCTGTGTCCTTAGTACTCTTCTCTATGGCAGTGAAACCTGGACAACTTACTCACACCAAGAGAACAATTTAAACAGCTTTCATATGCGGTGTCTGCGAAGAATTCTTGGTATTAAGTGGCAAGACAAAATCACAAATACTGAAGTATTGGAAAGATCAGGTTGTGTGACAGTTTATTCCATGCTCAGTCTTCGTAGACTTAGATGGATAGGACATCTTAGGAGGATGGATGATGGTAGAATACCAAAGGATATCTTTTTTGGTGAATTACAGATGGGTAAGAGATCTCAGGGTCGGCCTCTACTACGATACAAAGATGTGTGTAAGCGGGACATGATTGATACAGGCATTGATAATGCACATTGGGAGCAAGTCGCCGCTGAACGTGTTGCATGGAGGGCAAATATCAGAAATGGAATAAAGTCAAAGGAGAAAATTATTGCAGAAAAGTCACACACCAAGCGTTTGAGACGTAAGATGGTGCATGATGGTGGAAATGACCACGTGTTCACGTGCACCCACTCATTTACAGCGCAAATTGGCCTTATCAGTCACACTCGCTACCGCCATAGTTAAAAGTTATTATGCCTTTTTAAAGCACAACCTATCGTCTATCAAGACGGCAAGGTGCCAATGACAATGAATATTCCGTTACTCACGGATCGGAGCTGTGAGGTAAGTATGAACATTTTTCTTCAATTCTCATTTTCTCTTCATTACTTTCATTTTTTCGTCCTTTTGTTCTTCTCGTCCTGTCGTCACCTTTTGATGTAGTCACAGGAGATCTCCTTGACTATATGTTGTGTTTGTGAATGTGTTTGTTTGCTGATGAAGGCTAATCGCCGCACCGTCATATATGTGTCGTAAATCTGTTGTGTAAAGCTGCACTAATTTGTGTCATTTTATATTAGGTACCATACAGGTAACATACAGGTAACATATGAGGGTATTGGTGGAGGGATATAACGAGCTGTCTATCAGAGAGAATGTGGGTATTGGGGAAGCGATGCAGCGAGCTGTCTATCACAGAGAATGTGGGTATTGGGGAAGCGATGCAGCGAGCTGTCTATCTCAGAGAATGTGGGTATTGGGGAAGCAATGCAGCGAGTTGTCTATCTCAGAGAATGTGGGTATTGGGGGAGCGATGCAGCGAGCTGTCTATCTCAGAGAATGTGGGTATTGGGGAAACGATGCAGCGAGCTGTCTATCACAGAGAATGTGGGTATTGGGGAATCGATGCAGCGAGCTGTCTATCTCAGAGAATGTGGGTATTGGGGGAGCGATGCAGCGAGCTATCACAGAGAATGTGGGTATTGGGGAAGCGATGCAGCGAGCTGTCTATCTCAGAGAATGTGGGTATTGGGGAAACGATGCAGCGAGCTGTCTATCACAGAGAATGTGGGTATTGGGGAATCGATGCAGCGAGCTGTCTATCTCAGAGAATGTGGGTATTGGGGGAGCGATGCAGCGAGCTATCACAGAGAATGTGGGTATTGGGGAAGCGATGCAGCGAGCTGTCTATCTCAGAGAATGTGGGTATTGGGGGAGCGATGCAGCGAGCTGTCTATCACAGAGAATGTGGGTATTGGGGAATCGATGCAGCGAGCTGTCTATCTCAGAGAATGTGGGTATTGGGGGAGCGATGCAGCGAACTGTCTTTCACAGAGAATGTGGGTATTGAGGAAGCGATGCAGCGAGCTGTCTATCTCAGAGAATGTGGGTATTGGGGGAGCGATGCAGCGAGCTGTCTATCTCAGAGAATGTGGGTATTGGGGAAACGATGCAGCGAGCTGTCTATCACAGAGAATGTGGGTATTGGGGAATCGATGCAGCGAGCTGTCTATCTCAGAGAATGTGGGTATTGGGGGAGCGATGCAGCGAGCTATCACAGAGAATGTGGGTATTGGGGAATCGATGCAGCGAGCTGTCTATCTCAGAGAATGTGGGTATTGGGGGAGCGATGCAGCGAACTGTCTATCACAGAGAATGTGGGTATTGGGGAAGCGATGCAGCGAGCTGTCTATCTCAGAGAATGTGGGTATTGGGGGAGCGATGCAGCGAGCTGTCTATCTCAGAGAATGTGGGTATTGGGGGAGCGATGCAGCGAGCTGTCTATCTCAGAGAATGTGGGTATTGGGGAGCGATGCAGCGAGCTGTCTATCTCAGAGAATGTGGGTATTGGGGGAGCGATGCAGCGAGCTGTCTATCACAGAGAATGTGGGTATTGGGGAAACGATGCAGCGAGCTGTCTATCACAGAGAATGTGGGTATTGGGGAAGCGATGCAGCGAGCTGTCTATCTCAGAGAATGTGGGTATTGGGGGAGCGATACACCGAGCCGTCTATCACAGAGTACGTGGGTATTGGGAAAGCGATGCAGCGAGCTGTCTTTCTCAGAGAATGTGGGTATTGGGGGAGCGATAAAACGAGCCGTCTATCACAGAGTACGTGGGTATTTGAGGAGCGATGCAGCGAGCTGTCTATCTTAGAGAATGTGGGTATTGTGGGAGCAATGCAGCGAGCTGTCTATCTCAGAGAATGTGGGTATTGGGGGAGCGATGCAGCGAGCTGTCTATCTCAGAGAATGTGGGTATTGGGGAAGCGATGCAGCGAGCTGTCTATCTCAGAGAATGTGGGTATTGGGGAAGCGATGCAGCGATCTGTCTATCTCAGAGAATGTGTGTATTGGGGAAGCGATGCTGCGAGCTGTCTATCTCAGAGAATGTGGGTATTGGTGGAGCGATGCAGCGAGCTGTCTATCACAGAGAATGTGGGTATTGGGGAAACGATGCAGCGAGCTGTCTATCACAGAGAATGTGGGTATTGCGGAAGCGATGCAGCGAGCTGTCTATCTCAGAGAATGTGGGTATTGGGGAAGCAATGCAGCGAGCTGTCTATCTCAGAGAATGTGGGTATTGGGGGAGCGATGCAGCGAGCTGTCTATCTCAGAGAATGTGGGTATTGGGGAAACGATGCAGCGAGCTGTCTATCACAGAGAATGTGGGTATTGGGGAATCGATGCAGCGAGCTGTCTATCTCAGAGAATGTGGGTATTGGGGGAGCGATGCAGCGAGCTATCACAGAGAATGTGGGTATTGGGGAAGCGATGCAGCGAGCTGTCTATCTCAGAGAATGTGGGTATTGGGGAAGCAATGCAGTGAGCTGTCTATCTCAGAGAATGTGGGTATTGGGGAGCGATGCAGCGAGCTGTCTATCTCAGAGAATGTGGGTATTGGGGAAACGATGCAGCGAGCTGTCTATCACAGAGAATGTGGGTATTGGGGGAGCGATGCAGCGAGCTGTCTATCTCAGAGAATGTGGGTATTGGGGGAGCGATGCAGCGAGCTGTCTATCACAGAGAATGTGGGTATTGGGGAAACGATGCAGCGAGCTGTCTGTCACAGAGAATGTGGGTATTGGGGAAGCGATGCAGCGAGCTGTCTATCTCAGAGAATGTGGGTATTGGGGAAGCAATGCAGCGAGCTGTCTATCTCAGAGAATGTGGGTATTGGGGAGCGATGCAGCGAGCTGTCTATCTCTGAGAATGTGGGTATTGGGGAAACGATGCAGCGAGCTGTCTATCACAGAGAATGTGGGTATTGGGGAATCGATGCAGCGAGCTGTCTATCTCAGAGAATGTGGGTATTGGGGGAGCGATGCAGCGAGCTATCACAGAGAATGTGGGTATTGGGGAAGCGATGCAGCGAGCTGTCTATCTCAGAGAATGTGGGTATTGGGGGAGCGATGCAGCGAGCTGTCTATCACAGAGAATGTGGGTATTGCGGAAGCGATGCAGCGAGCTGTCTATCTCAGAGAATGTGGGTATTGGGGAAGCAATGCAGCGAGCTGTCTATCTCAGAGAATGTGGGTATTGGGGGAGCGATGCAGCGAGCTGTCTATCTCAGAGAATGTGGGTATTGGGGAAACGATGCAGCGAGCTGTCTATCACAGAGAATGTGGGTATTGGGGAATCGATGCAGCGAGCTGTCTATCTCAGAGAATGTGGGTATTGGGGGAGCGATGCAGCGAGCTATCACAGAGAATGTGGGTATTGGGGAAGCGATGCAGCGAGCTGTCTATCTCAGAGAATGTGGGTATTGGGGAAGCAATGCAGTGAGCTGTCTATCTCAGAGAATGTGGGTATTGGGGGAGCGATGCAGCGAGCTGTCTATCTCAGAGAATGTGGGTATTGGGGAAACGATGCAGCGAGCTGTCTATCACAGAGAATGTGGGTATTGGGGGAGCGATGCAGCGAGCTGTCTATCTCAGAGAATGTGGGTATTGGGGGAGCGATGCAGCGAGCTGTCTATCACAGAGAATGTGGGTATTGGGGAAACGATGCAGCGAGCTGTCTGTCACAGAGAATGTGGGTATTGGGGAAGCGATGCAGCGAGCTGTCTATCTCAGAGAATGTGGGTATTGGGGAAGCAATGCAGCGAGCTGTCTATCTCAGAGAATGTGGGTATTGGGGGAGCGATGCAGCGAGCTGTCTATCTCTGAGAATGTGGGTATTGGGGAAACGATGCAGCGAGCTGTCTATCACAGAGAATGTGGGTATTGGGGAATCGATGCAGCGAGCTGTCTATCTCAGAGAATGTGGGTATTGGGGGAGCGATGCAGCGAGCTATCACAGAGAATGTGGGTATTGGGGGAGCGATGCAGCGAGCTGTCTATCTCAGAGAATGTGGGTATTGGGGAGCGATGCAGCGAGCTGTCTATCACAGAGAATGTGGGTATTGGGGAATCGATGCAGCGAGCTGTCTATCTCAGAGAATGTGGGTATTGTGGGAGCGATGCAGCGAACTGTCTATCACAGAGAATGTGGGTATTGGGGAAGCGATGCAGCGAGCTGTCTATCTCAGAGAATGTGGGTATTGGAGGAGCGATGCAGCGAGCTGTCTATCTCAGAGAATGTGGGTATTGGGGGAGCGATGCAGGGAGCTGTCTATCTCAGAGAATGTGGGTATTGGGGAGCGATGCAGCAAGCTGTCTATCACAGAGAATGTGGGTATTGGGGAATCGATGCAGCGAGCTGTCTATCTCAGAGAATGTGGGTATTGGGGGAGCGATGCAGCGAACTGTCTATCACAGAGAATGTGGGTATTGGGGAAGCGATGCAGCGAGCTGTCTATCTCAGAGAATGTGGGTATTGGGGGAGCGATGCAGCGAGCTGTCTATCTCAGAGAATGTGGGTATTGGGGGAGCGATGCAGGGAGCTGTCTATCTCAGAGAATGTGGGTATTGGGGGAGCGATAAAACGAGCCGTCTATCACAGAGTACGTGGGTATTAGGAAAGCGATGCAGCGAGCTGTCTTTCTCAGAGAATGTGGGTATTGGGGGAGCGATAAAACGAGCCGTCTATCACAGAGTACGTGGGTATTTTGAGGAGCGATGCAGCGAGCTGTCTATCTTAGAGAATGTGGGTATTGTGGGAGCAATGCAGCGAGCTGTCTATCTCAGAGAATGTGGGTATTGGGGGAGCGATGCAGCGAGCTGTCTATCTCAGAGAATGTGGGTATTGGGGAAGCGATGCAGCGAGCTGTCTATCTCAGAGAATGTTGGTATTGGGGAAGCGATGCAGCGAGCTGTCTATCTCAGAGAATGTGGGTATTGGGGAAGCGATGCTGCGAGCTGTCTATCTCAGAGAATGTGGGTATTGGGGGAGCGATGCAGCGAGCTGTCTATCTCAGAGAATGTGGGTATTGGGAGAGCGATAAAACGAGCCGTCTATCACAGAGTACGTGGGTATTGGGGGAGCGATACAGCGAGCTGTCTATCTCAGAGAATGTGGGTATTGGGGAAGCGATGCAGCGAGCTGTCTATCTCAGAGAAAGTGGGTATTGGGGAAGCGATGCAGCGAGCTGTCTATCTCAGAGAATGTGGGTATTGGGGGAGCGATGCAGCGAGCTGTCTATCTCAGAGAATGTGGGTATTGGGGGAGCGATGCAGCGAGCTGTCTATCTCAGAGAATGTGGGTATTGGGGTTGCGATACAGCAAGCTGTATATCTCTGAGAATGTGGGTATTGGGGGAGCGATACAGCGAACCGTCTATCTCAGAGAATGTGGGTATTGGGAGAGCGATACAGCGAACCGTCTATCTCAGAGAATGTGGATATTGGGGGAGCGATACAGTGAACCGTCTATCTCAGAGAATGTGGGTATTGGGGGAGCGATGCAGCGAGCTGTCTATCTCAGAGAATGTGGGTATTGGGGGAGCGATACAGCGAGCTGTCTATCACAGAGAATGTGGGTATTGAGGGAGCGATACAGCGAACCGTCTATCTCAGAGAATGTGGGTATTGGGAGAGCGATACAGCGAGCTGTCTATCTCTGAGAATGTGGGTATTGGGGGAGCGATACAGCGAGCTGTCTATCACAGAGAATGTGGGTATTGGGGAAACGATGCAGCGAGCTGTCTATCACAGAGAATGTGGGTATTGGGGAAGCGATGCAGCGAGCTGTCTATCTCAGAGAATGTGGGTATTGGGGGAGCGATAAAACGAGCCGTCTATCACAGAGTACGTGGGTATTGGGAAAGCGATGCAGCGAGCTGTCTTTCTCAGAGAATGTGGGTATTGGGGGAGCGATAAAACGAGCCGTCTATCACAGAGTACGTGGGTATTTTGAGGAGCGATGCAGCGAGCTGTCTATCTTAGAGAATGTGGGTATTGTGGGAGCAATGCAGCGAGCTGTCTATCTAAGATAATGTGGGTATTGGGGGAGCGATGCAGCGAGCTGTCTATCTCAGAGAATGTGGGTATTGGGGAAGCGATGCAGCGAGCTGTCTATCTCAGAGAATGTGGGTATTGGGGAAGCGATGCAGCGATCTGTCTATCTCAGAGAATGTGTGTATTGGGGAAGCGATGCTGCGAGCTGTCTATCTCAGAGAATGTGGGTATTGGTGGAGCGATGCAGCGAGCTGTCTATCACAGAGAATGTGGGTATTGGGGAAACGATGCAGCGAGCTGTCTATCACAGAGAATGTGGGTATTGCGGAAGCGATGCAGCGAGCTGTCTATCTCAGAGAATGTGGGTATTGGGGAAGCAATGCAGCGAGCTGTCTATCTCAGAGAATGTGGGTATTGGGGGAGCGATGCAGCGAGCTGTCTATCTCAGAGAATGTGGGTATTGGGGAAACGATGCAGCGAGCTGTCTATCACAGAGAATGTGGGTATTGGGGAATCGATGCAGCGAGCTGTCTATCTCAGAGAATGTGGGTATTGGGGGAGCGATGCAGCGAGCTATCACAGAGAATGTGGGTATTGGGGAAGCGATGCAGCGAGCTGTCTATCTCAGAGAATGTGGGTATTGGGGAAGCAATGCAGTGAGCTGTCTATCTCAGAGAATGTGGGTATTGGGGGAGCGATGCAGCGAGCTGTCTATCTCAGAGAATGTGGGTATTGGGGAAACGATGCAGCGAGCTGTCTATCACAGAGAATGTGGGTATTGGGGGAGCGATGCAGCGAGCTGTCTATCTCAGAGAATGTGGGTATTGGGGGAGCGATGCAGCGAGCTGTCTATCACAGAGAATGTGGGTATTGGGGAAACGATGCAGCGAGCTGTCTGTCACAGAGAATGTGGGTATTGGGGAAGCGATGCAGCGAGCTGTCTATCTCAGAGAATGTGGGTATTGGGGAAGCAATGCAGCGAGCTGTCTATCTCAGAGAATGTGGGTATTGGGGGAGCGATGCAGCGAGCTGTCTATCTCTGAGAATGTGGGTATTGGGGAAACGATGCAGCGAGCTGTCTATCACAGAGAATGTGGGTATTGGGGAATCGATGCAGCGAGCTGTCTATCTCAGAGAATGTGGGTATTGGGGGAGCGATGCAGCGAGCTATCACAGAGAATGTGGGTATTGGGGAAGCGATGCAGCGAGCTGTCTATCTCAGAGAATGTGGGTATTGGGGGAGCGATGCAGCGAGCTGTCTATCACAGAGAATGTGGGTATTGCGGAAGCGATGCAGCGAGCTGTCTATCTCAGAGAATGTGGGTATTGGGGAAGCAATGCAGCGAGCTGTCTATCTCAGAGAATGTGGGTATTGGGGGAGCGATGCAGCGAGCTGTCTATCTCAGAGAATGTGGGTATTGGGGAAACGATGCAGCGAGCTGTCTATCACAGAGAATGTGGGTATTGGGGAATCGATGCAGCGAGCTGTCTATCTCAGAGAATGTGGGTATTGGGGGAGCGATGCAGCGAGCTATCACAGAGAATGTGGGTATTGGGGAAGCGATGCAGCGAGCTGTCTATCTCAGAGAATGTGGGTATTGGGGAAGCAATGCAGTGAGCTGTCTATCTCAGAGAATGTGGGTATTGGGGGAGCGATGCAGCGAGCTGTCTATCTCAGAGAATGTGGGTATTGGGGAAACGATGCAGCGAGCTGTCTATCACAGAGAATGTGGGTATTGGGGGAGCGATGCAGCGAGCTGTCTATCTCAGAGAATGTGGGTATTGGGGGAGCGATGCAGCGAGCTGTCTATCACAGAGAATGTGGGTATTGGGGAAACGATGCAGCGAGCTGTCTGTCACAGAGAATGTGGGTATTGGGGAAGCGATGCAGCGAGCTGTCTATCTCAGAGAATGTGGGTATTGGGGAAGCAATGCAGCGAGCTGTCTATCTCAGAGAATGTGGGTATTGGGGGAGCGATGCAGCGAGCTGTCTATCTCTGAGAATGTGGGTATTGGGAAACGATGCAGCGAGCTGT
>JACEFZ010022459.1:17500-120000 GCA_014155875.1 Cepaea nemoralis | reverse complement strand
CTTCTGCCGCTGATTCAATCTAATGCAATGAACAGCAAGCGCCTAAATTTGTTACATGTCTCAAAGCCTAGATTGGACCTATACAAAACATGTTTCGCCTATTCTGGTGCTCACTTATGGAATGATCTGCCTCCAGATCTGAAAACTCCAATGAGTCCCTACACATTTAACCGAAAACTCTTTCAATACTTAATCCATACCGACTATATGCCACCATAATTCATTTACTGGTATAATTGTTCAGTATAATTGTTCATTATAATTGTTTAACTATAATTGTTCACTATATATGTGTGTGCGTGTGGGAGCGAGAGAGAGAGAGAGAGAGAGAGAGAGAGATAGAGAGAGAGAGAGAGAGAGAGAAAGTGGGTGTCAGTGAGAGAGAGAGAGTGAATGCGTGTGTGCGGACGTGCATGCGTGTGTGTGGAGAGAGTGATTGAGCGAGAAATGGTGGGGGAATGTGTCAGTGCATGCATTCGTACGTGTATGTGTGAGAGTGAGTGAGGGAGTGTATGCGTGCGTGCATGCGTTCATGTGCATGCGTTCATGTGTATGTGTATGTGTGAGAGAGTGTGATTGAGAGAGTGAGTGTGTGTGTGTGTGAAGGATTGTGTGTTAGAGAGTGAGACAGTGGGAGAGTTGATGTGTTAGTGTGTGTGTGTGAGAGCGCGCGCATGTGTGTGAGTGTGTGTATATGAAAGAATACAGAGAGAGAGAGAGAGAGAGAGAGAGAGAGAGAGAGAGCTGAGCAGATGCATGTCATGTAACACGCATGTTATGTAACACGCGAATCCATATGTTTGTGTATTCTCATCTGTCATATTATCAGTTAAATAACATTTCATTTTATCATGCATAATATAAACTCATGTTCATTACTGTAGTTTGAGTCAGTGAGTGTGAATGAGAGACAGAACGAGTGAGCGTGAGAGTGAATGAGTGAGCGGGAGAGTGAATGAGTGAGCGGGAGAGTGAATGAGTGAACGGGAAAGTGAATGAGTGAGCGGGAGAGTGAATGAGTGAGCGTGAGAGTGAATGAGCGGGAGAGTGAATGCGTGAGAGTGAATGAATGAGCGGAAGAGTGAATGTGTGAGCGTGAGAGTGAATGTGTGTGTGTGTGTGTGTGTGTGTGTGTGTGAGAGAGAGAGAGATAGAGATAGAGATAGAGAGAGAGAGAGAGAGAGAGAGAGAGAGAGAGAGAGAGAGAGAGAGAGAGCATCACTATTTTTACGTCACATACATTTTATGTACACATTTTTCTCCATGTTTAACATTTTTATGAGACTGCTCATGACAAGTGTCAGTGTATGTGTGTGAGTAAAGTGTGGGAGTTTGTTCATACTAGTTTCAATACTAACGTGAGACATTTTGTATGTGTCTAGATGTGAGAAAGTGTGAGTGTAGGTGGAGGATGTGTGTGAGTGTGGGGATATGTGTGGGTGGGGGGGTGTGTGGGTGGGGGTATGCATTTGGATGGGTTGGGGTGTGTGGGTTTTGGTGGGTAGTGGTATTTGTGGGTGTTGGTGGGATGTGTGGATGGATGTGTGGGGGTGAAAGTAGGGGTGTTGGAATGGGTGTGGGGGGTGTGTGTATGGGTGGAGGATATGTGTATGGGACGGATGCAGGGGATGTGTTTTTATGTGGGTGGAGATGTGTGGATGGTTTGAGGAAGTATGTGTGGGAGGCGGGGTTGTGTGGGTAGGGGATTGTGTTGGGTGGATTTGGGATGGAAGGGCGGGTGGGGAGAAGTGTATGGTGTGTGGGTTTGAGATTTGTGTGCGGTGTGTTGGTGGGGGATGTGTGAATGATGTGTGGGTGGAGGGTATGTTTGTAGTGGTATGGGTGGAGGATAGTGTGTGGTGTGGGGGATGTGTGTGATGGGTGCGGGGAATGTGCGTATGGGTGGGGTATATGTGTGGGTGAGCAGGGGATTGTGGTGGTTGGGGGAAGTATGTGGGGGAGTGTGGGTGGGAAATGTGTGTGTGTGGGTGGGGGTGTGTGAGTGGCTTAGGGACGTGTAGGTGGGTGAGGGAGTTGTATATGTCGGGGTGGGATGTGTGAGTGGGTGGAGGATGTGTGTGGGGGTAGGGGTATTGTGATCGAGAGATGTTTGGTTGGGAATGGGTGGGTGGGGGTGTGTGGGTGTGTAGTGGAGGGTGTATGCGTGAGTGAGTGTGTGTTGGTGGACGGGTAGGGAATGCGTGTGTGGGTGGGGAGAGGTGTGTGGTGTGTTGGTTGGTGATATTGTGTGGGTGAGGTATGTGTGTGTGGGTGGGGATTTTTGTGGTGTGTGAGTGGGGGTATGTGGGGTGGATGGGTAAGGGTATCTGTGTGGGTGTGGGTGGGAATATTGTGTGGTATCTGGGTGCGGGATATGTGTGTGGTGTGTAAGTGGGGATGTGTTGGTGAGGGATATGTGTGTGTGTGGTGCGTGGTAGGGGGTGTATGTGATGTGCGGGTGGGGGATTGTGTGGTGGGGGATTAGGTTAAGGCATGTGTGGGTGGGTGGAAGTTGTGTGAGTGGTGGGGTGTGTGTGAGTGGATTAGGGATGTATGGGTGGTTAGGGAGATGTGTGTATGTGGGGGGGGGGGGGGTAGGGACATGTCAGTTGGTGGGATGTGTGTGTATGGATTGGGGATGTGTGAGTGGATGTGCGATGTGGGGTTGGTAAGGGATTGTGTGTGTGGGTGGGAAATATGTTGTCGATGGAGATGTGGCTGGGGGATGGGTGATTTGAGGTGTGGGTGGGGAGAGGATGTGTGGGGTAGGATGTGTATGTGGATGGGCGTGGGATGTGTGGGTTGGAAGGGGAATGTTTGTGGGTGGCGAGTGTGTTTTGGTTGGGGGATCAGGTGAGGGCAGTGTGTGTGGGTGGGGGATGTGCGGGAGGGGGATGGGTCGGTTGGTGGGGTATGTATGTGTCCCTTGGTGTGCGTGTGTGTCGGTAGGTGGGGATGTGTATGTGTCCCTTGGTGCGCGTGTGTGTGGGTAGGTGGGGGTGTTGTGTGGGTGGGGTGGGTGATGTATGGATAGGTGGGAGATGGGCTTCATAACATGGTAATTAGCCTTGTGTATGTTTGCAACATTCATTTCACAATGTTTATTTTTCTTCCTATGTAAATGTATAATGCTCTTGATGAACGAAAGACGAGTGATTGGAAGGGCCGAATGTAAGACGGGCCTGCGCGCCCAATTTGTGACCCTAATAAAGTTGATTTGATTTGATTTTGATTTGATTTAGTACGGCTCATCGTGTTCGTCATAGTATATGGTTGGGTATTTTACAGGGGTCTGGAGGTACCTTTGTTTCCCCTTGAATTTCTTGTTTTCTTTTTCTTCCTTGCGCCTTTTGAATTCCTTGCGCCTGTGTTCCTCTTTCTTGATTTCCAATTTTCTGTCTATTTCTGCGACATCCTCTCAGGTGAATGCTCGGGATGACGAGGTGTCCTCCATGCCGTCGTCGAGATACTCATCTCGGTTTTCTTCGGATGTCTGGTTTTCCCCTTGAGTTTCTTGGGCACCATGGTTGTGCTGCGGGCCTTTGCTTACGGCTCTGGTTCGGACTTTTGTTGGGTTTCATCTTGCGGCTTCTCTGTTGTTCTTTTCCTTGGCTTCAGCTGGTTTGTTTTGGGTTGAATCCTTTTCAGTTTTTAGCATTTCCCCCTCCGCCTTGATGTCTCGTAGAATCTCTTGATTCTTTTTTTTCGTCTGGATCATGTGCTCCGCCTCTTGTTGATGTTTTGCTGGATCTTCTTTATTTCAGCAAGCAGCTTTTCATTGTCGCTGGTCGGTGCCGGTGTTTGAAGCAGCTTGATTTGCTTCTTTAACTCACATATCTGGTCTTGCAGTTGAGCTTTCTCCGCTTGTGAGATGCACGTGGCTGTCTTGCACCTCCGCATTGCGTCCTTATATAGAGTCTTTGTGGTGATGGCAAACTTCAAAACGTCTCTGTGTCTTTGAAGGTACGGACAGCCTATGTATCTTGCTCCATGCTTGCCCAGGCAGTTGGCGCTCTTTCTCTTGTTGTTGGGTGCTCGGAAGTCCGTGTCCTGTCGTTCCAGTGGACACTCCTTGAAGGCTTGGTGATCGGTGCAGTACCGGCAGATTTCCGTCTTACAGCGGCATGCTGTTCTGCTGTGGCCGGCCCTCTGGCATCTGGAACATTGATTGACTCTTAGGATGAATCTCTCTGGTTGCTGCATTCTCTTGTTGATTGATACTGTGGTCGGCATCTCGCTGCCCTCTGTCGTCACCACCGCCAAGGTTGTGGGAATCTTGGAGTAGGTGAGGAGCCGCTCTGCCTTCAAGAATCGGATGTGGAGATTCTCTTCTCCTAGCTGCTTCAGGATTTCTTCGTCTGATAGCTCCACTTGGATACGCTTGACAACCCACTTGCTTGTCGGTGAGTCGGTGTTTCCGACTCTGGTGTCTTTCTGCTCCCTCTGCTTCTCAGTAGGTTTGGCTCTTGTTTGTAGTGGGTTGTCGTCGTCCTTCCTCGTGGTAACTTCATTAGCGTTTGATTGAGGTTCTTGTTGTTTGCTGCAGCTCGCAGGTAGATTCTCTCCGCTCGTCTTCTTGTCGGCTCCCACGCTGCACATCTTGGATGCCACGTGTCTTTTGGTGTTCTTGCCACGAAGCGGGGCTGAGTGGTCTCGAGGTATGGTGTCCCCCTCGAGTGCTGGAGGTCCCGGGTTCAAGCTCCGGTGATGACCGGGATTTTTTCTCGTGGACTTCAAGTAAAAAAAATTCCCCTGGTCTCTGGGTAGTGAGATCGGACGCCTGTGTGTATTGTTGCGCACGTAAAAAATCCCTTGGCATATGGACATCGAAAAAGAGTAGCCTAACGGCGCTGCCCAGGTAAAATTTCGAATTAAAAATCTACCCAAAGTATTTCAGGATCCTCGCCGGAGCTACGGAGTTCGTGCACTGAGCTGAGTTTCTCCAGACTCAGGTTTGAGTTAGGAGGAGAACGGAGCACTTATGGGTTGCAACCGTATACCGTGTTGCCTTTTATCTGCCTGCCCGCTACCCTTCCAAGAAAGAGTGTATTTGTTTTCCCTGAGTGACCCTTCCTCAGCGATGCGAGCCTCCTGCAGGACAGCAATATCAATGTTAAGACGATTGAGTTCGTCATCAATCACAGCCGTTTTTCTCACATCGTCAATATTGGTCAAGTCAGTGGAAAATCCTGGACTCATGGTTCTCACGTTCCAGGTTGCAAGCCGTAGCTTGAGGTTTCTATTTGTCTTTTTATTAGTGCCTGGTGCATTGGTTTTACAGCCTGCGATCAGATCCATCGGCTAAACTAAACTAAACTAAACTAGTTCTTGCCAGGTGTAATTTTCCCAGGTATCAGGCTTCTGGGCTTGTTCGGTTGACTTGTCTTGATAGCGCTCGCAAATGCGAATAAATAACGAACGCACGTTGTCACGTAATTTATCACCCGATCTCTTCTCTTTATAGCGAAGTAATAATGAGAGAAGCCAGGGATACAAATCGGAGGATATAATATAAACAGTTTACGCTATTCAGGTGACAGTGTTGGTGGCGGACAATGCAAAAGATCTACAACAAATGTTGGACATTGTAGTAATGGAGAGCGCAAAGAAAGGTCCCTGCTTGAATATAAAATAAAACAGTAAAAATTGTGATATCAAAGAAAAAGGTGACATCAAAATGTGAAATCAAAATAGAAGGGAATATCCTTGAAAACAAAAAAGTGTATATATGTAAATAACTAGGGGCATTATGAGATCAAATTTAAGGTGCACAACAGAGAATAAGAGCAGAATGTAGTCACAATAAGTTATAAAAGAACAGTTACATGGAGTCATCGTCTAGGTGTATGTTGGACATTGTGTTGTAGATGTGAAATGGTACATGAACAGTTACATGGAGTCATCGTCTAGTAGTTTTATGTTGGACATTGTGTTGTAGGTGTGAAATGGTACATGAACATTTACATGGAGTCACCAGTAAGTTGTGTGTTGGACATTGTGTTGCAGATATGAATGGTACGTGAACAGTTACATGGAGTCACCAGTAAGTTGTATGTTGGATAATGTTTTGTAGATATGAATGGTACATGAACTGTTACATGGAGTCACCAGTAAGTTGTGTGTTGGACATTGTTTTGTAGATATGAATGGTACATGAACTGTTACGTGGAGTCACCAGTAAGTTGTGTGTTGGACATTGTGTTGTAGATATGAATGGTACATGAACAGTTACATGGAGTCACCAGTAAGTTGTATGTTGGATAATATTTTGCAGATATGAATGGTACATGAACTGTTACATGGAGTCACCAGTAAGTTGTGTGTTAGACATTGTGTTGCAGATATGAATGGTACGTAAACAGTTACATGGAGTCACCAGTAAGTTGTGTGTTGGACATTGTTTTGTAGATATGAATGGTACATGAACTGTTACGTGGAGTCACCAGTAAGTTGTGTGTTGGACATTGTTTTGTAGATATGAATGGTACATGAACTGTTACATGGAGTCACCAGTAAGTTGTATGTTGGACATTGTGTTGCAGATATGAATGGTACATGAACTGTTACATGGAGTCACCAGTAAGTTGTGTGTTGGACAATGTTTTGTAGATATGAATGGTACATGAACTGTTACATGGAGTCACCAGTAAGTTGTGTGTTGGACATTGTGTTGTAGATATGAATGGTACGTGAACAGTTACATGGAGTCACCAGTAAGTTGTATGTTGGATAATGTTTTGCAGATATGAATGGTACATGAACTGTTACATGGAGTCACCAGTAAGTTGTGTGTTAGACATTGTGTTGCAGATATGAATGGTACGTGAACAGTTACATGGAGTCACCAGTAAGTTGTATGTTGGATAATGTTTTGCAGATATGAATGGTACATGAACTGTTACATGGAGTCACCAGTAAGTTGTGTGTTGGACATTGTGTTGCAGATATGAATGGTACATGAACTGTTACATAGAGTCACCAGTAAGTTGTGTGTTGGACATTGTGTTGTAGATATGAATGGTACATGAACTGTTACATGGAGTCACCAGTAAGTTGTGTGTTGGATAATGTTTTGTAGATATGAATGGTACATGAACTGTTACATAGAGTCACCAGTAAGTTGTGTGTTGGACATTGTGTTGCAGATATGAATGGTACGTGAACTGTTACATGGAGTCACCAGTAAGTTGTGTGTTGGACATTGTGTTGCAGATATGAATGGTACGTGAACAGTTACATGGAGTCACCAGTAAGTTGTGTGTTGGATATTGTGTTGCAGATATGAATGGTACGTGAACAGTTACATGGAGTCACCAGTAAGTTGTGTGTTGGATATTGTGTTGCAGATATGAATGGTACATGAACTGTTACATGGAGTCACCAGTAAGTTGTGTGTTGGACATTGTGTTGTAGATATGAATGGTACGTGAACTGTTACATGGAGTCACCAGTAAGTTGTGTGTTGGACATTGTGTTGTAGATATGAATGGTACGTGAACAGTTACATGGAGTCACCAGTAAGTTGTGTGTTGGATATTGTGTTGTAGATATGAATGGTACGTGAACTGTTACATGGAGTCACCAGTAAGTTGTGTGTTGGACATTGTGTTGTAGATATGAATGGTACATGAACTGTTACATGGAGTCACCAGTAAGTTGTGTGTTGGACATTGTGTTGTAGATATGAATGGTACATGAACTGTTACATGGATTCACCAGTAAGTTGTGTGTTGGACAGTGTGTTGTAGATATGAATGGTACATGAACTGTTACATGGAGTCACCAGTAAGTTGTGTGTTGGACATTGTTTTGTAGATATGAATGGTACGTGAACAGTTACATGGAGTCACCAGTAAGTTGTGTGTTGAATATTGTGTTGTAGATATGAATGGTACATGAACTGTTACATGGAGTCACCAGTAAGTTGTGTGTTGGATATTGTGTTGCAGATATGAATGGTACATGAACTGTTACATGGAGTCAGCAGTAAGTTGTGTGTTGGAATTGTGTTGTAGATATGAATGGTACATGAACAGTTACATGGAGTCACCAGTAAGTTGTGTGTTGGATATTGTGTTGCAGATATGAATGGTACATGAACTGTTACATGGAGTCACCAGTAAGTTGTGTGTTGGATATTGTGTTGCAGATATGAATGGTACATGAACTGTTACATGGAGTCACCAGTAAGTTGTATGTTGGACATTGTGTTGTAGATATGAATGGTACGTGAACAGTTACATGGAGTCACCAGTAAGTTGTATGTTGGACATTGTGTTGTAGATATGAATGGTACATGAACAGTTACATGGAGTCACCAGTAAGTTGTATGTTGGACATTGTGTTGTAGATATGAATGGTACATGAACAGTTACATGGAGTCACCAGTAAGTTGTGTGTTGGATAATGTGTTGCAGATATGAATGGTACATGAACTGTTACATGGAGTCACCAGTAAGTTGTGTGTTGGATATTGTGTTGCAGATATGAATGGTACATGAACTGTTACATGGAGTCACCAGTAAGTTGTGTGTTGGATAATGTGTTGTAGATATGAATGGTACGTGAACTGTTACATGGAGTCACCAGTAAGTTGTGTGTTGGACATTGTGTTGTAGATATGAATGGTACGTGAACTGTTACATGGAGTCACCAGTAAGTTGTGTGTTGGACATTGTGTTGCAGATATGAATGGTACATGAACTGTTACATGGAGTCACCAGTAAGTTGTGTGTTGGACATTGTGTTGTAGATATGAATGGTACATGAACTGTTACGTGGATCACCGTCTACATCTACATTTTTGGGGATAAGCCCACTGAAAACCAGGTCAGCGAGCCCTCTTCAGGGGAGACAAGACAACGCCAGGGGAGAGAAAATCAATGCAGGGTAGTCCTGGTCAGGTCACTAATTCTTTCCTCCAGGCCGACCACAAACACAACTTAATGAAATTTAACTGACTCTAGAAGATTGAAACCGCCGGAGTTATCCCGGATTATACAAAGTCGAGTGGGGCGAGGGCTGCGCGGAGAGGTTGGGAGGAGGAGGAAATGTGCGAGCAAGAGGATGATGTAATGGGACTGAACGGGAGGGAGCATACTGCTGAAGGGACGCTCTCTTTCTCTCACACACACACAAAACACACACACGCGCACACATACACACACCTATATATATTATATCCACTGTGAACGGACATTTACAGCGCGAATTGGCCTTATCAGTCACATTCGCTACTGCCATAGGTAAAGGTTATTATGCTTTTTTAAAGCACAAACTATCGTCTGCCAAGACGGCAAGGTGCCAGTGATATATTATATTACATATTATTATTATTATTGGCACCTTTCCGTCTTGACGACCCATGGCGGTGGCGAAGGTGGCTGATAAGATCAAATCGTGCTGTGTTAGACCACAGTGGATGCATGTGAAAACATGTTAATTTCCACCATCATGCACCATCTTACGTCTCTCACGCGCTGTGTGTGCTTTATCTGCAATCATTATCTCCTTTCTTTTATTCCATTACTGATAGTTGGCCTCCATGCAACACGTTCAGTGGCGACTTGCTCCCAATGTGCAATTATCAATGCCTGTATCAATCATGTCCCGCTTACACACATCTTTGTATCGTAGTAGAGGCTGAACTGAGATCTCCTACCCATCTTTAATTCACCGAAAAAAGATGTCCTTTGGTATTCTACCATCATCCATCCTCCCAATGTGTCCTCTATATCTAAGTCTACGAAGACTGGGCATGGAACACACCGTCACACAACCTGATCTTTCCAATACTTCAGTATTTGTGATTTTGTCTTGCCACTTAATACCAAGTATTCTTCGCAGACACCGTATATGAAACCTGTTTCTGTTTAAACGTTTCTCTTGGTGTGAGAAAGTTGTCCAGGTTTCACCGCCGTAAAGAAGCTAACAAATGGATTTTTGTTTTGGCAGTAAGCTTCCTGTTCTCCCAGACGTTTTTTGCTAACATGTTCATTGTTGTTGCTGCCTTACCAATCCTGATGTTGATTTCATGATCTAGGGATAATTTGCTATTTACCTCTGATCCTAGATATGTAAAATGGTCTACTATCTCCAGTTCGGCGTCGTCAATAAAGATTGATGGTACACCATGTGCACCTTGTAACATAATCTGTGTCTTCTTTTTGTTAATTGTTAAACCAAATTCAGAACAAGCATTGGAGAATGCAGATAGTAGACGTTGTAATACTTCCTCAGGGTGAGTCGTAATCGCAGCATCATCCACAAAAAGCAACTCTCTGATTTTTTTTTAATGTTGCATATCCCTTACAGGACGTTGCAGTCAACATCAGCATTTTTCAGCTGCTGTTGATGTACTAGGCAAGATTACGCTCAGTAGTTTGCCATTGCTTTCTGATTAGTACCCTCATAATTTTGGTCTTGGCCTTCAATCTCTGAGCATTGTAGAGGCCGCCATCTGAGCGTGAGTGAATGTATATACCACTATCCTGATCACGAAAGGCATATTTCAGTAGAAGTGAAAAGTATATTCCAAAGAGGGGGGGGGGGGGGGGGGGGGAGTTAGTACACAACTTTTGCTTAACTCCACTCTTGATTTCAAACTATTCTGAAGTTGCACCATCAAACTTGATTATACCATTCATGCCTGTGTGGAACGATTCCACAATGGACAGTAGAGTTGGTGGGCAGCCAATCATCTTTAGTGCCTTGAAAAGACCCACACGACTGACCAAATCAAATGCCTTTGTGAGGTCGATGAAGGCAATAAACAGTGGTTGATTCTGTTCACGGCATTTTACTTGCATTTGTCCCAATGAGAATATCATATCAATGGTAGACCGGTGTCAGGGTCTTAAACTTGGCTCGCTAACCTAACACACGTGGGACAGTACAAGTACAACGTGATTTGACGTAAGACTCAACGACACACCGTTCAATGGATTTATTCACATATTAAATACAGAACGATGATCACAACAATATATACTGGATACATCAATCCACTTACATCCACAATACAGCTCACAAGTCTGACACTCAAGATGTCCAGACACTCGACTTTCAAGCACAGAAAACCACACAACGTCTTTCTCTCATCACACGTCTGTCCGAGTCGAAGTCCCAGAGCTGTCTCCCGCTAGTTCGCAACTCGCCTCCCACCTCAGGTGGCTTCACGAGGCAGGCGTGCGTCTAGCGTCGTCCTGGCCTGACCGCTGGTCGCTCGTCAGCCAGCAATCTTGCAGGCCGGTAACTACCACTCGCCTGGCGGCGTAACGAAGTTGCTGCATCCCTACTGGGAGCTAAGTCGCCTGGCGGCGTAACGATGTCACTGCATCACTGTACCTTTTCTGGACTCTGACACGCTCCCCCGGCAAATTCATGAAAGATGTCATCTTTCAAATATAATATATGTACATACTGGGTTAATATTCTAACCTTGTCAGAGACCACCTTTCTATTGTTATCTACATTGGTATCAACATACAAATAAATACACATATGCCATAGAAATATATAAGAAATGGAAGTTGCATTTAACGACATGTGGTGTTCAACCTTTAACACTTGTCAGGTTTCATCCTCTCGATGGCTGATTACCTCAATTGCATTGGTGACCCAGTCAGATCGGTAGTACCAGCTTCACGCATCTACCTCGCAGCAAAATAAAAAAAACGTAATAATATGGTTCTTGAAACAAAACCATCTAGCTAGACTGAAATACGACTTTATATAAGTCGCATAAAACGCTCACACCCTGCCCTTATTTGGTCAGTAGCTCTTGTGTTGGTCTGCAATGTTGGTAACACTCTGCCATGCCTATTAGATGGCTACCTGTGGTGTCAACAATCTGGCAACAAACATGGTTATTTATGCACAACACATTAGAATATACATTTCAAATTATGGCCCTTTGTGTAATGATGTAATAACAAATAAATGAAAGGGAAATAATTTCAACATTAATGAAATACAATAATTTACAATAATTATTTTATTTCTTAGTGTCATTGCTTGACGTTTCTTCATATTAACGAGAAGAAGTCGGTAATATGAATACATTAATCAAGATATGATTCTAAGATTACACTGAATAAATAAATAAACACACAATTCGTGTATTTAACTTTGTTGATTCCTAAAGATTTTAGAATCGTCATAGATTTTTAAACTTTTATATGTCGTCTGCTAATTTTGCTCTAAATTTCTAACTAATCCGGAAGTACACACGAACACTTAAATCAGCTGATGTAAGCTTGTTAGAACACACTTGTTCCGGTCTGATGTAGTTACGGAAAGTACCATGTTCTCACAGTTCATGTGTTAGATGTTTCAATACAAAACCTTCTGGATTACGATTGAATGTTCATGTGTTGGATGTTTCACTACCGAACATTATGGATTTCGGTTGACTGCAATGGAGTAGCTGTCACTGTTTAGTTTACACGTTCACACACGTCCTTAAAATATCCCTGGAATGTTCCACACGCAGATGTCACTGTCAAATTGGATAGTTCGCCTACGGTAAGTTCTTGAGCGAATGTGACACTGTTTTTGTTGGTAATATATACAAATAATAAAGTTTGCTTTCTACCACACACTACACAATTATACACGACAATCACTACATGAATTAGTAAAATAAGAACACTATATATAATGGGAGTAATCCCTATCACATCATATTGTAGACATTACACAGCTTTTTTGGTGAATAGAAAAAATATATTCACTGATAAATGGCTGTGTCGGTCTGAGTGTATTTGTACACACTGCACTCAGACATTGATGCTTACTGGGTCGGTCGGACAACGGGACAAAAGATCGGCAATTGAGTTGGTTCTGCCTGGGATATGTCGAACCTCAAAGCTATAATCTTGAAGTTTAAGAGACCAGCGCGCTACCATATGATTGGAAGGTACTTCTGAATTTATAAAACGCAACGGGCTGCTGTCAGATTCCACGATGAAATGCCGTCCTAGAAGAAATCTGGACAATTTAGTTATACCTACCACTAAAGCTAGGGCTTCCAACTGAGGTATGGACCAAGCCCGTTCTCTGGGTTTTAGTTTCCTTGATACGAAGTACACTGGATGGAGGATGTTATTGTACTCTTGTAACAAGACTGCTCCAATCGCCACGGAGCTAGCATCTGTACGCAATCTGAAAGGTAAATGGAGGTTGGGCAATTTCAGGATGAGTTTACTTGAACTGTTATCAGAAAAACATGCGATTACCTTATGGAATGCAATTTTTAGGCATTCATTGTGTACAATTTTATCTGGTTTATCTTTTGTTAGTAAATTAGTAAACACTTCGGTCAGTTCTGAAAAATCAGGAATGAAACTGCCGGTAATAATTTATCAGTCCCAACAAACTTCTGACTTCTTTTTTTGTAGTCGGAAGTGAGAGTTTTAGTATCTTGGACACAATGTTATCGTCTGTCATGACAAAGCCATTGGATATTTTGTACCCCAAGAATGATATTCCCTGGTAGGCTATGTCTACTTTTGCCGGCTTTACCGTCAGTCCATGCTGTCTGATACGTTCAAATGTCTGTTCTAACGTCTTAATGTGCTCTGTCATTGTCTCTGTGTGAACACAGATGTCGTCTATATAGCAAATTATGTTAGGAATGTCTAATAGAAGAAGTCGTGTCATATGTACGAATGTGGCCGGGGCATTGACAAGCCCAAATGGAAGTTTGCACCATTCGTACAGTCCCCACGGTGTGGCAAGTGCTGTCAGATGTCTGCTCTGTTCGTCTACTGCTATCTGATAATATCCTTTCGTCATGTCTATCTTCGTAAAGAACCTAGCGTCTGTCAGTTCTGTCAGAAGATCGTCAGTGTTTGCCATTGGCTCCAAATCTAGAACAGTTATTATATTTAGCTTTCGATAGTCAATACACAGTCTTATAGTATTGTCCTTTTTGCGTATTATCACCATTGGAGATGAGAAGTCTGATTGGGATCGTCTTATGATGTTGTTTTTCTCTAAGTTGATGATCTCCTGATGTAAATGTTCTTTGTAATGTAATGGGATGGTGTATGGTCTGCATCTTATGGGTGTGTTTGATGTGAGTGTGATGTGATGTTGTACTAATTCTGTTTGTCCTGGGTTGTTGGAAAAGATGGTGTTGTACTGTTGTATAAGCTGTTTGCAACTGTTTGTCTCTGCTTGAGATAACTTTGGATTGATTTTGAATCTCCTTCAAGCAGCTTGTCGTGTCTAATGCAGGTGTTGGAATATCGTCACTAGCATCGTCATCTTCGTGATCTATTATCACTGTACAAGCTGTCGTATCGTCTTGTTCGTTGTCTCTGTTGTGGTATGGTCTTAGCATATTTATGTGAAATATTTTGTGTTTGTCTTTTATTAGGATTTCGTAGTCTACAGGTGAAATCTGTCTCGTCACTTTAAAAGGTCCCTGCCAAGAATCAGTCAATAAGTGTCTGTCACTAGGAAGTAGAAGAAGAACGTCCTGTCCAGGTGTCAATGTTATTGTCCTGTTACCTTTGTCAGCATACTGTCTATAAGTAGCACCAGATAATTTTAGTGCATTCTTTGCAATAATACACGATTTGATGATTCTTTCACGCAATGATGTAACTTATACGTATGATGATATGGGTTTAAGTACTGGAGTAGAGTCAGTTAACATTTGGTGATAAATGGTCAATGGGCCACGTGGTTTGGCACCATAGATAAGTTCAAAAGGAGAGAAACCGGTACTAGAATGTGGTACCTCGCGATAAGCAAAAAGAATAGCTGATAGATATAAATCCCAGTTATTAGGGTGCTCTTGCGTTACTTTTGCAAGCATGTGCTTTAGATCCCCGTTAAATGTTTCTATTACTCCGCTAGAGTGAGGATGGTACGGGGAATTGAAACATTGCTTCACTCCCAACATTTTGGTGAAAGCTTGGGTAGATGCGGCAATAAACTGAGTGCCCCTATCAGATTGGATAGTATCTGGAAAACCTATCCGAAGAAAAAATATGGAAGAACACTTCCATTATATCATTGGCAGTTATGTTCTTTAGCGGAATAGCTTCTGGCCAGCGACTACATTGATCAATGACAGTTAGAATATATTTATTCCCTCTAGTTGTTGTATGGTTAAGAGGGCCCACTATGTCGACAGATAGTTTTTCAAAAGGTCGACTGGCTAAGTCAGTAACTTGCAACTTTGCCTGTGGGTGTTTACCTTTTTTTATCAGTTTCTGGCAGGTGTCACAACTTCTGCAATATTCTTTAATGTCATTGCAAAATTTGGGCCAATGAAACTGTGTCAATAATCTAGATCTGGTCTTAACGTATGCCATATGCCCTGCAAGAGGTATATCGTGGGCAAGATGTAAGGCTTGCTTGCGATAATTAGTTGGCAAAACAGTTTGCTCTGTGGTGTTGTCACCTCTGGTGTAATACCTGGTGAGTATATCATTTTTCACAGCAAAATGCCATTTTGCATTCTTGGTTACCTTTGGCTTTTGGCCGATCAGATTAAAGTACTTTGACAATGAAGGATCAGCTTTTTGAGCTGTTACAAATGTTTCCTTCATAGTGTTAGTAGGTAGTGATACTGGGCTAAGCATTTGTATAGCCTCAGTTTGATTACTTTCATCTTGCACTCTAGCAGTAGATCTAGTTCACTGCGTTCACACATTCAATGATATCAGATGGTGATGGAACAATGTTATCAATGATGTCATGAGAACTTAGTGCTACATTAGCTACCATACATTCAATAGGTGGTGTGACATTTTCAATGATGACATTTGATGGTGATGTTATGGTATCATCAATACACATAGATGTTATGTCATGAGGTTTATCATTCACCTCAGGTAAATTTCCAATAATTACATCACACACTGGGTTTGTTAATGCAGCGCATTTTACTTTCCCAGTGAGGAAAGGTGTTTCAATATATGCCCATGCTAGTGGGTATTTCTCAATATTGCCTGAGAATGTTCTGCATGTTACGTGCCTGCCTGTATAGTCTGTAGGCATTATGAACGTTCTTTCAGGCCAATAAGTGAACTGCCTGTATCACGAAGGACTGTAGCAGACTTGCCATTCACATATCCATGATGGACGATTATCTTGCCTTTTGAATCTACTACCAAATTAGCTTCTTCATTGGCAATAGGGATGGCGTGACCGCATGTTAAAATACCATCTTCATAAAAGGTGTTACAAACAGAGCATTTATTTGCGCTGAACATGTCAAAAACCTGTGCTGAGTTCACAGGCTGTTTCTCTGGTTGTTCTTCATCTGACGACGAACCATCAAACCAGGCGGCATTTGCTTTGTTGGCCATTCGCCTACCTTTACAATCTTTCCGATGGTGTCCGTGCGCTTTACAGAGGAAACATTTACGCAAATTCCTGAAGGATCTATGCTCATTTTCTTGTCTATTTACCATATTTAGTAGGTAAGTGTGATATTCTGGGTTTTTATCGCACATTTCACCCTGATGATGTGAAAATTTACAATAATTACAGTGATTAAACTTCTCAGAGGTAGGCCTATGAGGTTTCTGCCTACTATAGGGTTTGTCATAGTTAGCCGCTGCTACAAAATTAATGTCAGTAGCTTCACTGGCAAAACAATGTTTGTTGGCTGTGTAATACGCCGAACCACGTCTCTCAATCTCATCCACACTAGTGCATTCATTCTCTTGCAAAAATTTGGAAAATGCTGATGGAATGGATGAAATAATTTTATCTCTAATGATTAGGTCTTCTAATCTTTGATAATTTTTGTCAATTTTAGCTGCTGAAGTCCATTTGGTGAAAATATCTCGGACTAAGCAGAGGTAATCAGAGAACGTTTGAGTCGGTTTTGGGCTCAACTTGCTGAATTGTTCTCTGTAACCTGCCTCATCTAACATAAAATGTGCCATAATCTTAGATTTCAGATAATGGTAATCTTTTCTGAGGTCTTTGGGGATGGTTTCAATGACTTTAAGAGGTTCCCCTGACAAACTCCTCATATAAACAATATTCCATTCAGACAGTGGAACTTGATAATGTTCCAGTAAAGTTTCAAAATTTTGGGTAAAGGCTGCGATGCAGTCACCCGAGGTATAATTACGTACAATACCTTGGTATTTCTTGTACTGGTTTTCTTTCTCCAGTCTTTCAGATTTCTTAGACTCTTTGTTAATCGCAGTCTCAGTGTCAAGTTGTTTCATCTTTAACTGTAACTCCAGTTCTTCTCTCTTACTCTGAGCTGCTATTTCTGCCTTCTTTAATTCACTATCTATCTCAGCTTGCTTTGTCTTTGCAGCGAGTTCTAATTCGGCTTGCTTTAAGGCTGTTTTCTGCCTCTATTTGCTTGGCAGCCCTTTCAGCCTCTGCTTGTTTTAAAGCTGTTTCTGCCTCTACTTGCTTGGCAGTCATCTCTGCCTGCTTTAATGCTCTTTCAGCCGCTCTTTCATCGCGTTCATTAGCTTTCTCCTGTACTAGTAGGTATTCAGAGTACTTCTTTTCACTCCAATTTGTTAATTCATCACCTGTCAAATGTAATTTTATCCCCATATCGATGAAATCAAATAATGAAGACATGATGAAAAATGTCAATGAAATACCAGCCACACAAAATATGTTATAAGTGGATAGTAATGAACAATTTACAATTGATTTCTATTGACAATACGTGCCTAAAATTGCATCCTTAAAGTGAATGAAAAGAAAAATATACTCAAGTGCCCTGGATGCGGTGAAGAACGGTTGGAAATCGGGCTAGGAACTGTAGGGTCGCTACTTCGAAAACAAATGACCTCTACGGCAAGGTTTCGGATGGTACGGAAAACCTGCTTTGTTTTTGGAGGAAAATGAATTAGCGTCTATTTGTTGGTGTGTGCCTGCTTGTCACTAAGTATTGATTAGGTTTGTATGGCGTTGAGTGTAATTGTAGGTCGTAAGTTTGTCCGTCAACAATTTTTTTTTTTCAAATACAAGTTACTTTCTTTCCAAAACTCTTTGCTTTCCACAACTCAATGCACAAAGACAATCTACATGTATCTCAACACTCTACAACATTGATGACACATCACTTACATCAAGATGACATTCAGTAAGGACATAGACATCAAGTTTACAAGATGGCGACAAGGTCACAATGGCGACAAGATCACAATGTCGACAAGGTCAAAACGGTGACAAGTTTCACAAATCACAAATGTTTTACACGCTTACAAGATCAAACAATATGTATGCACTGTACGTTTACAAATAGTCTTACACATGGTTAAACAATGTAGTTAATAATCAAAATGAGCCTTCCACGATCACATTTACATGTACTATAAAGTTTGACACAAAATTTTAAGTTCACAAACTCTAGTTTTAAATCGTTAATCACATAAACACGTTCATTTCAAAGCCGGACGAATGCCACCACGTCCACACATGTCAGGGTCTTAAACTTGGCTCGCTAACCTAACACATGTGGGACAGTACAAGTACAACGTGATTTGACGTAAGACTCAACGACACACCGTTCAATGGATTTATTCACATATTAAATACAGAACGATGATCACAACAATATATACTGGATACATCAATGCACTTACATCCACAATACAGCTCACAAGTCTGACACTCAAGATGTCCAGACACTCGACTTTCAAGCACAGAAAACCACACAACGTCTTTCTCTCATCACACGTCTGTCCGAGTCGAAGTCCCAGAGCTGTCTGCCGCTAGTTCGCAACTCGCCTCCCACCTCAGGTGGCTTCACGAGGCAGGCGTGCGTCTAGCGTCGTCCTGGCCTGACCGCTGGTCGCTCGTCAGCCAGCAATCTTGCAGGCCGGTAACTACCACTCGCCTGGCGGCGTAACGAAGTTGCTGCATCCCTACTGGGAGCTAAGTCGCCTGGCGGCGTAACGATGTCACTGCATCACTGTACCTTTTCTGGACTCTGACAACCGGTTCTGTCGAAAGCCACACTGTGATTCGGGGTAGACTTGATCTCCTAGGACTTGAAGTCTGCGCAGAACAATTCTGGCAAATACTTTTCCAACAATACACAGAAGTGAGATATCCCTATAGTTGTTGCAGTCGCTCCGATCGCCCTTGTTCTTGTACAGTGTTATGATGCTTGAATCTTTGAAATCCTGTGGGACTTGTTCTTCTCGCCAGCATAGCTCTATTAGCTGGTGGATCTGTAGAGTGAGTATGTCTTGCCCACTCCTGACAACCTCTATTGGGATCCAATCCTTATCTGGAGCCTTGCCAGATGCAAGCTCATTTATAGCACACTTAACTTCTGTTATGGTGGGAAGTGTGTCCAGGTGATCAAGAGTTGGTAGGGCCTCTATGGCGTTGAGGGCATCATCCGCTAGTTTAGTCTCACTTGAGTAAAGCTCTAAATAGTGCCCTACCCATCTGTCCACCTATGTTTCTTATCAGTTATGATTTCTCCAGTCAAGGTTTTCAATGGTGCATTTCTTGTGATCAATGGACCACAGGCTTTCTTTATTCCTTCAAACATGCTTCTGATGTTTCCCTTATCACTTGCGATTTGTATGGACTCGCATAACTTTATCCAGTAATCATTTGCACACTGCCTGGCAGCCTTTTGCACATCTTTCCTAGCTTGCTTCAGCTCACTGAGAGTGTTACGCGTTGTTCATTCCTTGTTTCTTAAGAGAGCTATCTTCTTTTTATCAATCAAGGGCTACAGTGTCTGGCTGTTTGCAGCAAACCAGTCCTGCCTCTTGTGATCCACAGTGCCGTAAACCCCTACGGCAGTTTGATAAAAGGTTTCCTTAAGTTTACCCAAATTTTCACTTACTGTACAATTTTCTGAAGTATCAGTGAGCGCGTCTTCAAGTTGCTGTTGAAACTCAAAGCACTTTTCAGGATCGTGGGTGTTAATAATATTAATCCTGGGGTTAGATTCTCTTTGGTATCAGTCTAACTCTTGCAACATCCAAAGAATTATCCGTATCACAGTCAGCACTGTGGTAACTTCGACTTAATGATGTATGGTTCAGATGTTGTTTCCGTGTGATGATGAAGTCTAGCTGATGCCAATGGCCGGATCTTGGATGTTTCCATGTGATCTTATGCAGATCTTTTGTTTTTAAAAAATCGTTTGTAATATATAGGTCATTACTGGTGCAATGCTCCAGCAGCCTTTGCCCATTTTCATTCATGCGACCGATGTTGTATTTTCCAAGGCACACTGGCCATGAACTCGAGTCCTTGCCCACACGAGCATTGAAATCACCGAGTATATAAATGTAGTCGGATTTTGGAACTGCCTTGATCATAGAGTCTAACTCCTCGTAGAACTAATCCTTCACATCATCAGAGGAAGCGAGTATCGGTGCATATGCAGTAATAATGGTGACAAGTAAGTAAGTAAGTAAGTAAGTAAGTAAGTAAGTAAGTAAGTAAGTAAGTAAGTAAGTAAGTAAATCTTTATTTTCCAAGGGTTGAGAATTGGGCACGCAGACCCGTCTGACATTCTGCCCTTCTTCTCTATTTCCTCTCATACATTCTTTCATTCAACATTCTTATGAAGCAATTCTTTGACAACAAATGAACAATAAGCATTAAAACGCATGAAAAATAATCAATAATACATGACTCGTTGAGGCAATGTTTAACATGGGCATCATTAATACCCAACGTGGGTGTAACGTGCCATACATATGGGAATGTTTTTTTTACTTTTTTTTTTTTTTGGCTAGGTGTCGTTCGAGATAATTTACCATTATTATTGTCTTTGTTGCTGTTTAAGGGGGCATGTAGTCTGTCCTGAGGTAATGTTCAAACAGGTTGCGACTGTATGTATAATGATTGGTGGTGTCTTTGATTTCTTGTGGAAGATTGTTCCACAACTGAGTGGCAGAGTATACTAAGCTTGTTTTAAATAAGTCTATCCTAGGTTTAGGGATATGGAGTATATTTAGTCGTTCGCTATGTCTTACGTTATATTTAAACAATGGCCAAAGGTAGCTTGGAGCATTTTGAAATAGGATTTTGTGAATTAGTTTGGTCTTATTAAAAAACAGGCACTTGTGGAGTGGCAGTAACCGGAGACGTTTATATAGGTTAGAATTGTCTGTAAGCTTATCACCATTGATTAGACGCACTGCCCTTTTCCGGAGTGAATAAAGGCGTTTTATTATTGATTTGGAGTATCCATCCCAGATTGTGGAGCAATAATCAATATGTGTTTGTATATGGGAAGTATAGAATATCTTTCTTGTGTTTTCGTCGAGGAAACTTTTAATTTTGGTAAGTTGGTATACTTTTTTTGGCTATTTGTTTAACTAGAGCATGAACATGGGAATTGAAGGATAGATTTTGATCTATGATAAGACCCAGTGCCCTGTGCTCGGTTACACTTTCTATAGGCATGCTACCAATGTGCAGCTGAGGAGTTCTCTGCGAATTTAGAGTGTGAAGTCTTTGCCTGGTTCCTATTAACATAGATTTAGTTTTAGAAATGTTAATTTGCATGCGGTTTGCATGACTCTAGTTAACTACACAATTTATTTCCTGTTGCAAGGATAATTCTAGCACATTACGATCAACAGCGTTTGTATATACTGTGCAGTCGTCTGCAAATAGATCGCAGGACGATGACAGATATAAGGGAAGATCATTTATATAAATGGCAAATAACAGAGGGCCAAGTATAGACCCCTGTGGTACTCCAGTATTAATGGTAATGGCTCGGGATAGAGATTTATTATGTGATACTACTTGTTTTTTGTCTAATAAAAACGAGTTTATTAACGTCACTATATTAAAGCTTACTTTCATTGTTTCTAGTTTTTTAATTGTGATAGTATGATCTATCATATCGAATGCTTTTTTAAAGTCTATAAACATCGTTCCACATAGAGCATTGTTGTTTATATTTAGTTTGTGGCGAACTAAGTGCTTTTCTGGCGGTTTGGATAGTGAGAATTATATGGAAATTGGCCTATACTTACTCATACAATCGTCTAATGAACCAGCTTTTAAATGAGGATACACTTTAGCGATTTTAAAGGCTGATGGGAAGTGACATTTGGTGAGACATTGATTATATATAAAAGTGACTCGCAGATCGCCGGTGCAGCATAGCGAAGGATCCGATTACTGATTCCATCTAGTCCTGATGAGTCTAGTGCTGACAAAACCACAAGAGGTTGCCAAGCGCAGTCTTTCATTACCGCCAGCTGAAAATTCAATCATTCCCAGTAGCGCATTCTTCACTGCAAAGCCCACACCATGTTGCCTTTTATCTGCCTGCCCTCTCCCTTCCAAAAAAGGGTGTATTTGTTTTCCCGGAGTGACCCTTCCTCAGCGATGCGAGCCTCCTGCAGGACAGCAATATCAATGTTAAGACGATTGAGTTCGTCATCAATCACAGCCGTTTTTCTCACATCGTCAACATTGGTCAAGTCAGTGGAAAATCCTGGACACATAGTTCTCACGTTCAAGGTTGCAAGCCGTAGCTTGAGGTTTCTATTTTTATTTTTATTAGTGCCTGGTGCATTGGTTTGACAGCCTGCGATCAGATTTTGTCCTAGCCCCAAGCACCCATTGTAGCAGGCGAGCTGTGACGGATCAGCACCCGATTGGTCGGGGGCTGCCCAGCTTGAGGCGAGCGGTAGCTTATCAGTGACACCTGTAGGTGTCTCCCACCGCCAGAAGCAACGCGTGGCGCCCCATGTCTACGCCAATTGACAAGGACTTTTAACCTGTAAATGTTGCCTCTCGCTTTGATTCTGAGACCGGTTAAGACCAGGGATAGAGTTATTGCCTCTCCATAGCACAAAGCCTGGGCTAAAATATAGAGACCATGTGTTGCCCATGCAGCATGATCCCTCTCTCGGCCTGCCTAGTTCACTCCAGAGGAAAGGTAACACCTCTACATCTGGAACAAGACAAGCTGCAGAAGATGCCGGATCAGCAAAACAATGCTCTACCTGTCCGCCTGTCGGAGCTTCGATCCTAGACCGGCTGCCAACCAAGGCTTAGGGAATGGTCTGCCTGTCAAAGTCTTGCTTAGGGCAAGAATTATGGCTCGTATCTTGACAAGTGTGATACTAACTATGCTTATCAAATAACACGAGGCTAACAACCGATAATATAATTCGCGCTATTTATTCGCGCACTGCACACATCAGAAACAATACAAGCTTCGCGCAATCACAATTCACAATATCCAATAGATCATAAATGCAAGCAATCAATACATCAATATAATAATACATCAATGCACTCCACTTACAAGTCACACAGACAGGCGTTCCATCTCCAACGGTCATACAGGCTAGCTCGCAAGACATGCATAAAACTCTCAAGCCGCTTTCACACGTCAGTCCGTTACGGCCACCAAGCCTAGTCTGGCTGGACTTTCAGCACACACCACAGTTGTGCTCGAGTCAGCCCGCGTGACCCCTCAATGTTCACGCTGTGTTCCAGCTTACCGCCGACTGCTTAGTACCGCTCAGCGTTGATTGCCTGGCGTTGTTGAAGACGCCGCGTTATAGCTGTAGTGCTTATAAAAGATCAGCGTTGCATTGTCGGGCGTTGGTGCAGACAACGCGTTATAACTCTGGGTGAGACTCTGACATTCTCCCCCCCTCCCCCTCATTCTCATGAAAGGTTTTCCTTTCATGTAATCTATATAGCTGTTCTTTATCTTGTCAGAATCGAACTTTGCACTTCATCTGACGTAACTATTTAGTTTGTCTTCATATGTACGGGTGATTAGTAAACAATATGCATACAAATCCCATGCCTACCCATCGAGCATACTGGTCAAGTACAATCAATTCCATGGTTTTTACCTCGCTGAGACACAGCCAGTCCGGTAGGTTACGGCTAACTTGCCCCTATCTCTCCACCAAAAAGAAAAATTACAAATAGTCAGGTGAGTCTGTGAGTATCTACCTATAAGATAACTACGACATTGGACATCTACCCTTATCTAATAGAATATCCAATGAAGGTCTTCAGTTTTGGTAAGTTTTCCCATATACACATGACGTCACATTGACGTGATACCTATTAGGCAAACATGGTAGTTTCAATACATATTTACACATCACCAACAATATTTAGTTATGTCCATTGTTTATGGAACAAAGGTTAGGGACAGTAATTTTATCATGCTTTCAACAAAATAAATTACAAGTAACATTTTCTTTCTTAGTGTCATAATTTGATCCTCCTTGACAAAAGTGCACAAAAGGTCACTCTTGTGAAAAAGTAAATCAAGCTACGATGCTGAGATTACATCTAACAAAACTCGACATATACAATTTCGTATATGGAAATGTTTCATCCCCAAATTTTCATACAATTGTCATAAATTTATACACATTTTACTATGGTATGCTAACTTTCAAATTAATATGGACATCTAACGGAAGTGTAGAGCTGTGTTGTTGCACATTCAAGGTCTCTCGTTTTAGATGTACTTTAAATATACGGAGTACCCAGATCTTGTCATCAGCTGTTGGATAGCTTCTTCCGTCTTATCCTCGGATTAGGTTGTCAAGGTCATCATTCGTACTTGTTAAAACGTCGTGGACCATCTTTGTAGCTGTACTCAGGATTACTTGGCGCTGTTCAAGCTCAGTAAGTCTTTGGGTCCTGTAGTACTGTCCTGTGACACTTGTGGTGTCTATTTCTTATAATACTACATATTTACAATAGTAATGGCATTCTTTCACATTTCTCACAATTATACGACCCATTCATTCACATAATAATAATAATATATACACAATATATTTACAATGGGAGATTAAATCTTCCCTATCACACTGTTCCTAACAGCGTAACTGACATAAAGTCACAATTGGCTGTGGTGTTGAGCACTATTTACGTTGCAGTTTATACACCATCTGCAATGTGCTCGAGTGTTACCTGGCTATTGGGTGAGTCGTATGGACATCTCGATAGAAGATCGGCCAGAAAGTTATGTGAGCCTCGTATATGTCTGATTTCGAAGCTATAGTCCTGTAGAAGAAGGGACCATCTGGCCAATCTGTGGTTACTTGGGGTACCACTGGTGATGAATGTCAAAGGGCTATTGTCTGTTTCAATAATGAAATGTTTACCTAAAAGAAATCTCGAAAGTTTATGTACCGAGAACACAAGAGCGAGAACTTCAAGTTCCGGCGTGCTGTAATTTCGTTCACTGGTGTTCAATTTCCGGGAGACGTAGTATACCGGGTACAATATTTGGTCGTGCTCTTGAAGCAGTACCCCTCCAATGGCTACGGAGCTCGCATCGCATCTTAGCCTGAAAATAGTGCTAAGATCAGGTAATTTTAGAATAGGTTCACTGGAAAAATAAGATAGTATTTTCGCAAATGCAGGCCTTAAACATTCGCTATTTACAATAACATTTGGATGTTTGTTTGTTAGTAAATCAGTGAAACATTTGGTCAATTCAGCAAAACGAGGAATAAATTGTCTATAGTAATTCAAAAGACCTAACACACTTCGCAACTCTTTTTTGGTTGTCAGAAGCGACAATTTTAAAATTCTAGACATGATGTTATCGTCAGTTGATATGAAGCCATTTGAGATCTTATAGCCCATAAATGTAATTTCTTGAAAGGCTATATCAACTTTGGATGGTTTTATTGTCAGTCCATGTTGTCTAATCCTGTCGAATGTCTGCTGTAGTGCTGTTATGTGGTCTGTCATGTTCCTTGTATGTATGCAAATATCGTCCATGTACCAAATGATGTTGGAAATGCCTGTCAAAAGTCGTCTTGTCATTCTGACAAAGGTTGCTGGAGCATTAACTACCCCGAATGGCAACTTGCACCATTCGTATAGTCCCCAGGGTGTGGCAAATGCTGTTAGATATATACTGTCAGCATGTACAGGTATTTGCCAGTAATCTTTTGTCATGTCCAGTTTAGTAAAGTAACGTGAGTCAGTCAGTTCAGTTAGTATGTCTTCACAGTTGCTCATTGGTTCTAAATCCAACTGTGTAATGCTGTTGAGTTTCCTATAGTCAACACAGAGTTTTATTGTGTTGTCCTTTTTCTTCACAATGACAATGGGTGAACAAAAATGTAATTGTGAACGTCGGATGATATAGTTTGCTTCTAAGTCAATAATTTCTTGGTGTAATTTGCCTTTGTAGTGTATAGGAATGGAATATGGTCTGCATTTTATTGGGATGTCAGACGTCAAAATAATATGATGATGCACCAAGTCTGTCTGTCCTGGGTTGTTAGAAAAAATTGTACTGTAGTCTTGTAATACTTGTCTGCAACTGTCAGTCTGTGTCTGCGTCAGTTTGGGATTTACCTTTATGTCCTGTAGGTTGGTTGTCGTGTCCAGTACTGGTGTTGGTATCTCGTCAGTATCGTTGTCGTCTGTCTGGTCCACTATTGTTGTGCTTGCTGTAGTCTCTACTTGTTCGTCGTCCCTGTGGTAATATGGTTTAAGCATGTTAATATGAAAAATCTTGTGTTTGTCCCTAACTGCAATTTCGTAATCTACTGTCGAAATTTGTCGTAACACTTTAAAACGGTCCTTGCCAAGAGTCTGTGAGAAGATGTCTGTCACTTGGCAATAAGAGAAGAACGTCCTGTCCTGGCGTCAGAGTAATGGTTCTATTTCCTCTGTTAGCGTATTGTCGGTAGATAGCACCAGATTTTTGTAGTGCTTCTTTTGCTAACACACATGATTTCATGATTCTATCGCGCAATGATATTACATGTTCATACGATGAAATGGGTGTAAATATGGTTTTACTTTCAGTCAGCATAGACTGGTACAATGATAATGGGCCGCGTGGTTTGGCACCATACACTATTTCAAATGGTGAGAATCCAGTGCTGGAATGTGGCACTTCCCTATATGCAAATAAAATAGCAGGTAGATATGTGTCCCAGTCTTCGGGATGTTCTTGGGTTACTTTTGAGAGCATATGTTTAAGATCGCCGTTGATCTTTTCTATGATACCTGTGGAGTGTGGGTGGTACGGGCTGTTAAAGCATTGCTTCACCCCCGACATCTTAGTAAATGCTTGTGTAGCTGCGGCAATAAACTGGCTACCCCGATCTGAAAGGATGGTATCAGGGAATCCTACCCTTGCAAAAATATGGAAGAATACTTCCATGATGTCTTTGGAAGTTATATTCTTCATCGGAATGGCTTCTGGCCACCGACTACATAAATCAATTATTGTAACAATATATTTGTTTCCCCTTGATGTTATGTGGTTAAGAGGACCAACTATATCGACCGAGATCTTTTCAAATGGTCTACTTGCCAAATCAGTGATTTGCAGTTCTGCTTGCGGGTGTTTTCCCTTTTTAACAAGCTTTTGGCAGATGTCACACGATCTGCAATACAATTTGGTATCATTGCAAAATTTAGGCCAATAGAATTGAGTAAGTAACCTTGCTCGTGTTTTAGCATACGCCATATGCCCTGCAAAGGGTATGTCATGCGCTAGCTGTAATGCTTGGTTGCGGTTTTCTGAAGGTAGCACCGTTTGTTCTGTAGTGCTAGAACCTTTGGTATAGTACCGTGTCAGAATTCCGTTTTTCAGAGCAAAATACCATTTAGCGTTCTTTGCTACTCGTGGCTTTTGGCCTATTAATTTAAAATACTTTTGCAACGATCGATCAGCTTTTTGAGCTGTTATAAATTTCTCCCTGGTTGTTTCAGGAGATGTTATAACTGGGCTTATTAGCTGTAAAGCCTCTGTCTGATCGATTCGATCTTGCATTTGAGCAGTAGATCTGGTTACTGCATTTGTAATATCAAGGTTATCATGTACTTTACAACTTGGTGTTACATTTATACAACTACATTCCTGTGATGACATTGCCGAATTGGCATACATATATTCATTTACAGGTGGTAATACATCATGAATGGTGTTATGTGATGGTGGTGAAATGGTATTATCAATGTTACAAGTGACGGTGGATATAATACCGTCATGTGGCTTATCATTCACCTCTAGAATGTTACCAATGATGACATCGCAACAAGGATTGGGCAATGCTGCGCATTTGACCTTTCCGGTGAGGAATGGTGTACTTATGTATGCCCATGCAAGCGGGTATCTCTCGATGTTACCCGAGAAAGTTCTGCATGTAACATATTTGCCACTATATTGTGATGGTAAGATATAGTCTCTCTTAATGCCAATGAGGGTACTGCCGCTATCCCGTAAAACGGTGGCAGCTCTGCCGTTAATATACCCATTGTGGATTTTTAATCTACCTTGGGAGTTGACTACTAAATTGGCTTCTTCATTTGTAACAGGAATGGAATGGCCACATGTCAAAATGCCATCCTCATGAAATTGATCACAGATAGTACATTTGTCGTGTTGAAACACATCAATAGAATGTGCTGCGTTTACAGTTTGATCTTCTACACTTTCATCTTCTGATGAAGAACTATCAACCATGGCTGCATTCGCCTTTCTGGATATAGCTTTGGCTTTACAATCTTTCCGCCAGTGGCCGAACGCCTTACAAAGGAAGCATTTGGTGTTCCGTCTGTATATCTTTCTTTCTTTGTCTTGCTTCGCTATGTAGTTTTGTAAGTACGACATGTAACCAGGATGTTGGTCACACATATCAGTTTCGTGGTGTGACAAATGACAATATTTACATTTGTTAAGTTGTTCAGTAGATTGCCTATAGGGCTTTTGTTTGTTGTAGGGCACTGACTTAGATCTATCATATGTAGCGGCTGCTACAAAGTCTGTGCTAGTCAAACCAGTAATGAAACATTGCTTATTGGCTGAAAAATAACCTGAGCCACGACTTTCAATCTGTTGTACACTTTCACACTGACATTCTAATAGAAATTTCGAAAATGGAGGTGGGAGAGATGTGATAATTTTATCTCTCAAAATAAGATCTGTCAATTTATCAAAATTACCATTCACTTTGGCTGCTGACAGCCACTTAGAAAAAACATTCTGTATTTCTGAGATGTAATCAGAGAACGTTTGTGTTGGTTTAGGAGACAATTTACCAAACTGTTCTCTGTAGCCTGCTTCATCTAGCAGAAAATGAGACATAATTTGTGTCTTAATATAATGATAATCTTTCTTCAGGTCATTTGGAATCGACTCTATCACTTTCAGAGGTTCACCAGAAAGACTTCTCATGTATATTATACTCCATTCTGACTTTGGGATCTGGTAATGATCCATAATACATTCAAAATTTTGTGTGAAAGCTGCTATGCAATCACCTGTGGTGTAACTTTTAATCAGCCCTTGGTATTTCTTATATGGCTGGTCTTTGTCAGCTTTTCTATCTTCCTTTTCTTTGGAAGTTTCTGCTTTCAGCTGTTCAATTTTTAGCTGTACTTCAAGCTCTTCTTTCCGGGCTAAAATTTCAGCTTTTCTTATTTCTGAATCTGTTTCTGCTTGCTTAAGTTTTAAAGCAGCGTCTGATTCTGCCTGCTTAAGTTTTAAAGCAGTATCTGATTCTGCCTGCTTACATTTTAAAGCAGTATCTGATTCTGCCTGCTTAAAAGATCTTTCGGCTGCTCACTCATTACGTTCATTAACCTTATATTCTGCAAACTGTTTCTCACTCCAGGCCCTTAACTCTTCACCAGAAAGGTTCATCTTTAAACCCATTTCGATGTACTCGTTTAAACTAGACATGATGAACACTATGTATGATGAAATAGATAGACACAAAATTAATAATGTTGTTAGTAATTTAAGTTCAAAAGTTTACAGTACTTAATATTACAGCTTATGTTTAGGCCTGCTGAACGAAAATATAAGGAAGAGAAAAAAAATTTTATACTCAAGTACTCCTGAGGCAATGTGCCGGACAATGGCTGCTCAGTACTGGCCGAAACCACACTGGTTTTTAATTCAGATCGACCAAAAAATTTCGGAGTTTACAAGGGACAGGTGTAGATGACACCAAACAACCTGTTATTTTTGGAGCAAGAGAAATTAGAACATGTGCAAGTGTGTGGTGTATGTAATGTCACTTAAGTTTTCGTAGGTTTGTATGTCGTCAAGTATTGTTGTTAGTCGTATCACCACACTCAACAACTCTCTTTTCACACTTTCCAACCGTTCCGCTAACACTACTTCTACTCAATGACATTCAAGGACATGGCCGCCATTTGGTTTTTATCACTTCAATAACTCGGTTGAAATTTACTAAGTCCAAAACCGCACTTATAGTTTCGCTAAATTAACTCGAAAGATGATATTTATCTATTAAATTATAACCTACACGCTCGCATTTGTTCAAAACTCGCACTTTATACCCATAATTGATTCACAAAACAAACTCGACAACAGTCGCCATGTTTACAATTATTTAACACTCTATTTTTCGTATTTCACGGTTCAAATCTAATGAGGACGTAGACCCCACGTTCGCACTTGTCAAAGTCTTGCTTAGGGCAAGAATTATGGCTTGTATCTTGACACGTGTGATACTAACTATGCTTATCAAATGACACGAGGCTAACAGCCGATAATATAATTCGCGCTATTTATTCGCGCACTGCACACATCAGAAACAATACAAGCTTCGCGCAATCACAATTCACAATATCCAATAGATTATAAATGCAAGCAATCAATACATCAATATAATAATACATCAATGCACTCCACTTACAAGTCACACAGACAGGCGTTCCATCTCCAACGGTCATACAGGCTAGCTCGCAAGACATGCATAAAACTCTCAAGCCGCTTTCACACGTCAGTCCGTTACGGCCACCAAGCCTAGTCTGGCTGGACTTTCAGCACACACCACAGTTGTGCTCGAGTCAGCCCGCGTGACCCCTCAATGTTCACGCTGTGTTCCAGCTGACCGCCGACTGCTTAGTATCGCTCAGCGTTGATTGCCTGGCGTTGTTGAAGACGCCGCGTTATAGCTGTAGTGCTTATAATAGATCAGCGTTGCATTGTCGGGCGTTGGTGCAGACAACGCGTTATAACTCTGGGTGAGACTCTGACACTGCCCTGCATGATATGTTCTTTAGATTGCATTCCTTCGCACCAGGATAAGGCTTGTACCCTCCCAATTGTGCTCTTCAGCCGAAGCCGTTGGCACAATGTGGGCTGTCGGGTTTGGTAAGCGCCGCCCAACGTTCGGCGCTAACAGAAAGCAAGTAGTACCGTCTACTGCCATACGGTAGCTCAGTCATATCTGTATAAAACCTGACACCAATATATATATATATATATATATATATATATATATATATATATATATATATATATATATATATATATATATATATATATATATGCGTATGTTTTGTCTCCCGTATGCGTGTTTTGCATCTATGTTGATCTGGTTAGAACTAGCACAGTGTGTCTTGTATCTACCTAGATCTGGTTAGAACTATCACAGTGTGTCTTGTATCTGCCTAGATCTGGTTAGAACTATATCAGTGTGTCTTGTATCTGCCTAGATCTGGTTAGAACTATCACAGTGTGTCTTGTATCTGCCTAGATCTGGTTAGAACTATCACAGTGTGTCCTTGTATCTGCCTAGATCTGGTTAGAACTATCACAGTGTGTCTTGTATCTGCCTAGATCTAGTTAGAACTATCACAGTGTGTCTTGTATCTGCCTAGATCTGGTTAGAACTATCACAGTGTGTCTTGTATCTGCCTAGATCTGGTTAGAACTATCACAGTGTGTCTTGTATCTGCCTAGATCTGGTTAGAACTATCACAGTGTGTCTTGTATCTGCCTAGATCTGGTTAGAACTATCACAGTGTGTCTTGTATCTGCCTAGATCTGGTTAGAACTATCACAGTGTGTCTTGTATCTGCCTAGATCTGGTTAGAACTATCACAGTGTGTCTTGTATCTGCCTAGATCTGGTTAGAACTGTCACAGTGTGTCTTTTATCTGCCTAGATCTGGTTAGAACTGTCACAGTGTGTCTTGTATCTGCCTAGATCTGGTTAGAACTGTCACAGTGTGTCTTGTATCTGCCTAGATCTGGTTAGAACTGTCACAGTGTGTCTTGTATCTGCCTAGATCTGGTTAGAACTATCACAGTGTGTCTTGTATCTGCCTAGATCTGGTTAGAACTATCACAGTGTGTCTTGTATCTGCCTAGATCTGGTTAGAACTATCACAGCGTGTCTTGTATCTGCCTAGATCTGGTTAGAACTATCACAATGTGTCTTGTATCTGCCCAGATCTGGTTAGAACTATTACAGTATGTCTTGTATCTGCCCAGATCTGGTTAGAACTGTCACAGTGTGTCTTGTATCTGCCTAGATCTGGTTAGATCTAACACAGCGTGTCTTGTGTCTGCCTAGATCTGGTTAGAACTATCACAGTGTGTCTTGTGTCTGCCTAGATCTGGTTAGAACTATCACAGGGAGTCTTGTATCTGCCTAGATCTGGTTAGAACTTTCACAGGGAGTCTTGTATCTGCCCAGATGTGGTTAGAACTATCACAGTGTGTCTTGTCTCTGCCTAGATCTGGTTAGAACTATCACAGTGTGTCTTGTATCTGCCTAGATCTGGTTAGAACTATCACAGCGAGTCTTGTATCTGCCCAGATCTGGTTAGAACTGTCACAGTGTGTCTTGTATCTGCCTAGATCTGGTTAGATCTATCACAGTGTGTCTTGTATCTGCCCAGATCTGGTTAGAACTATCACAGTGTGTCTTGTGTCTGCTCAGATCTGGTTAGAACTATCATAGAGTGTCTTGTATCTGCCTAGATCTGGTTAGAACTATCACAGTGTGTTTTGTATCTGCCCAGATATAGTTAGAACTATCACAGCGTTTCTTGTATCTGTGTCAATCTGGGTAGAACTATCACAGTACTGTGGTACCTCGGGTTACGAACGTAATTCGTTAAAGAACTCGGTTCGTAACCGGAAAAGTTCGTAACCCGAAATATTGAAATCAATGAAATGACAATCCGTTTCAAGATGAAAGAATCGTTCTTTTTTTATTAACATCCTGTTGTTTACCTGACAAAACGCAAAGAATACATGTACCTTACGTATTAAATAAAGATAAAGAAAACAACCAAATGAATTAAATGTTAAAAAAAAGATTTAGTCTATCTGTATTACCAAGAAAACGATCAAGGGAAATTTGTCACTTTCTTTGCTATTCTGGATCGTTGGTTTCAGGAGTATCTTATCGCTGTTTCTTTACAGCCGACTGAGAATCTTTCTTCACCAAGAAACTATCAAGGGAAATGTGTCACTTCCTTTGCTTGCGAATCTTTCTGAAGTGGGCCATCGCGTTATCATTCATCAGGTTTACTGCCTTGTTAGCAATAAGTTTGTTTGGATAATGGTTCACAATGAAGTCTTCGACGTCTGCTCATTTGTTGCAAATTTCTTTAATCCTGGCAGTTGAAACGGTCACTGACTCCTCATCATCGGACGACTGCTCCTCCTTTAATGTCATTAGCTTTTCAATCTGAATATCTACAAGCTCATCTGTAGTACTGTTTATACTGTACGTCATCGTTTGTCTCCATCGTTACACCTTGCTCTCTCTCTATCTCTCGCCTTCGTTCGTAACCCGAAGCACTGTTCGTTATCCGAGACATACAATTTTCGAAGTTGTTGTTCGTAACCTGAATTGTTCGTGACCTGCTGCGTTCGTAACCCCAGTTATCACTGTATATGTTGTATCTGTGTCGATCTGGATAGAACTGTCACATTGCGTCTTGTATCTTTGTCGATCTGGTAAGAACTATCATAGTATATCTTGTATCTGATTCAGAACAGAACAAATATAATGATGCCAATGTCTCTCAGCCCGGACAGAGCTACTATAATGTATTACATAGTTGTAACTCCTAAAGCATCGGCTACAACCGCTGTGACGACTCCCTCTAATGTCCTGTAAATAGTTGAAGGAACAGTTATTGTTCTCCTTTAACGGCTATCCATTTGTCTGCTGATAACAATATTTGAACGCTAATGATGTCATTGATTGAAAGTTTCATTTATCTATTTTTGCGTGACCCCAATCCCTAATCCCCCGAAGTTATCGTTAGCACAACCTTAAACGTGAGCCCGCCCATTAACTGCTCCACTCTGCTCCTAACAGTCTGTGACGTCCAATGGCGCTCGGCTCCTGCTAAGTGTCTAAAAATCAGGATGCTCCCTTCAATTTGATACATTCAATTTCACAGTAAAAAAACCTCAGGCTGGCCTCTGCTCGGTGGAACTCGGCAATTTTCAGTGTGTCTGTAAAAAAGGGAGCATGTCGGCAATGTTTATTTCCAGATCATATTGGCGTGTATCTCTCAGCTGGGACCTTGGCATCAAACGGGATGGGGAGGAGAAATGTGTACGGACCCCTCTAGCGAGATTATAATGTCAGATTGTGGAGAAAGGAAACATGTAGCGGTTTTGTGTCTCTGTTGCGGTCTTTGTGTTGATCAATGGGCACTGAATGTCGGCAGGGAGTGGTTACAGCTGGGGCCGTGCACATCCGTGGCTGTGTGTGTGAGTGTGTGTGTCTAAGTCACAGTGTGTGTGTGTGCGTGTGTGTGTGTGTATGTCACTATGTATGTGTTTGTATATTTGTATATGTATATGGACATCACCGCATAAATGTGTCTTTGTGTGGTTGTGTCGCTATGTGTGTGTGTGTGTGTGTGTGTGTGTGTATGTGTGTGTGTGTGGATGTCACTGCATGTATTTGGGTCTGTATGTATGTGTGTCTGTGTGTATGTGTGTCGCTGTGTGTGTGCTGCTGTATGTATGTGTGTCTGTGTGTCGCTGTGTGTATGCTTGTGTGTGTCGCCGCATGTATGTGTCATTTTGTGTGTGTATGTGTGTCGTTGTCTGTATGTGTGGGTCAATTTGTGTATAATATATATATATATATATATATATATATATATATATATATATATATATATATATATATATATGTGTGTGTGTGTGCGTGCGCGTGTGTGTGTGTGTGTGTGTCGAATGTGTCGCTGTGTGTCTGTGTTTGTGGATGTCCCCGCATGTGTGAGTGTTTATATGCTTGATTTTATGTCTGTGTAGGGTGTCGGGTTTGGTCAGCTCCACCAAACATTTGGGGCAAACAAATCAAATCAAAATCAAATCAAATCAACTTTATTAGGGTCACAAATTGGGCGCACAGGCCCGTCTTACATTCGGCCCTTCCAATCACTCGTCTTTCATTCATCAAGAGCATTATACATTTACATAGGAAGAAAAATAAACATTGTGAAATGAATGTTGTAAACATAAACAAGGCTTATTACCATGTTATGAGGCCCATCTCCCACTTATCCATACATCACCCCACCCACACGCACACCCCCACCTACCCACGCACACGCACACCAGGGACACATACATACCCCACCAACCGACCCATCCCCCTCGCGCACATCCCCCACCCACACACACTACCCTGATCTGATCCCCCAACCAAAACACTCGCCACCCACAAACATTCCCCCACTAACCCACACATCCCGCGCCCATCCACATCCTAACCCACACATCCTCTCCCCACCCACACCTCAAACCACCCATCCCCCAGCCACATCTCCATCGACCACATATTCCCCACCCACGCACACAATCCCCCACCAACCCACACATCGCACATCCACTCACACATCCCCAAACCATACACACACATCCCAACCAACTGACATGTCCTTACCCCCCCCCCCCCACACACACACACACATCTCCCTAACAACCCATACATCCCCAAACCACTCACACACACCCCACAACCCACACATACAACTTCCACACACCCACACATGCCTTAACCCAATCCCCCACCCGCACATCACATACACCCCCTACCACGCAATATTCCCAACCCAGGCACCACACACACACACACATATCCCTCACCAACACATCCCCACTTACACACCACACACATATCCCCCACCCAGATACCACACAATATTCCCACCCACACCCACACAGATACCCTTACCCATCCACCCCACATACCCCCACTCACACACCACAAAACACACACATACCTCACCCACACAATATCCCCAACCAACAGACCACACACCTCTCCCCACCCACACACGCATTCCCTACCCGTCCACCAACACACACTCACTCACGCATACATCCTCCACTACGCACCCACACCCCCACCCACCCCCAACCAAACATCTCTCGATCACAATACCCCTACCCACACACATCCTCCAACCACTCACACATCCCATCCCGACACATACAACTCCCTCTCCGACCTACACATCCCTAAGCCACTCTCACACCCTCACCCACTCATTCCCCATCCACGCACACATTTCCCACCCACACACCCCCACATACCTCCCCCAACCACCACACATCCCCTACTCACCCCCACAGAACAAAAAGCAGCTAGTACCGTCGACTGTCATAAGGCAGCTCAGTCATATCTGACTATGGCCTGACATGATTCTACATATAGAACGGATGAACGAACGAACTTTATTTTCACAGGGTTAAGAATTGGGCACACAGGCCCGTCTGACATTCTGCCCTTCTTCTCTATTTCCTCCCATACATTATTTCATTCAACATCACTTATGAAGCTAATCTTAGACAACAAAAGAACAATAAGCATTAATACACATGAAAAATAAGCAATAATGCATAACTAACTGAGGCAATGTTTATCATGGACATGATAAATACAAACGGAAGGTGTAACATGCCATACATATGAGAATGTTTATAAACTAGTTGTCGTTTGAGATAATTTACCATTATTAATTTTTTTTTTTTTTGGGGGGGGGGGGCATGTAGTCTGTACTGAGGTAGTGTTTAAACAGATTGCGACTGTATGTATAGTGATTGGTGGCGTCTTTGATTTCTTGTGGAAGATTGTTCCACAACTGAGTGGCAGATATAAGTATATCCTAGGTTTAGGGACATGAAGTATATTTAGTCATTCTCTATGTCTTGTGTTATATTTGAAATTTGGCCAAAGGTAGCTTGGAGCATTTTGAAATAGGATTTTGTGAGTTAGTTTAGCCTTATTAAAATGTAGGCGTTTGTGGAGTGGCAGTAACTGAAGACTTTCATGTATGTTAGAAGTGTCGGTAAAAGTGCCCTTTTCTGGAGTGAATAAAAGGCGTTTTGTTATTGATTTGGAGCATCCATCTAAGATTGTAGAATAATAATCAATAAGTGTTTGTATGTGGGAATTATAGAATATCTTTCTTGTGTTTTCGTCAAGGAAATTTTTAATTTTGGCAAGCTGGTATACTTTTTTGGTTATTTGTTTAACGAGAGCATGAACATGGGAATCAAAGGTTAGATTTTGATCCAAAAAAAGTCGCTTAAAAGTCGACAGGGTCGACTTCAATGCAATGGGTTTTATCCCATATGGCTCGGTCTCTTTCCGCAGCGCGGAAAGCGTCGCACAAAGCACGAACTCCGTAGCTCTAGCGACGACCCACAGGAGTCTCCGAAAAATTTCACTCGTGAACCGAAGGACGCTGCCCGGAATCGAACCCACAACCTTCGGAGCCCAAGTCAAACGGCTTGACCACTTCGCCACAGAGACTCGCCTTGTGCTCGGTTACACTTCCTACAGGCGTGCTACCAATGTTCAGCTGAAGAGGTCTCTCCGAGCTTTGAGTGTGTAGTCTTTGCCTAGTTGTTATTAACACAGATTTTGTTTTAGAAATGTTAATTTGCATGCGGTTTGCATGACTTCAGTTAACTACACTATTTATTTCCTGTTGCAAGGATAATTCTAGCATATTACAGTCAATAGCGTTTGTATATACTGTGCGGTCGTCTGCAAATAGATCGCAGGACGGCGAGAGATATAAGGGAAGATCATTTATATAAATGGCAAATAACAGAGGGCCAAGTATAGACTCCTGAGGTACTCCGGTATTAATGATAATGTCTTGAGATAAATATTTATTGTGTTATACTACTTGTTTTCTGTCTAATAATAATGATGTTATTAATGTCACTATATTAAAGCTTACTTTCATTGTTTCTAGTTTTTTAATTAGGATAGTATGATCTATCATATCGAATGCTTTTCTAAAATCTATATTCCAAATAGAGTATTGTTGTTAATATTTTGATGCCAGATTTCTATCATGTTTGTTAGGGCCGTATGACAGGAATATTTTGGCCGAAATCCTGACTGACTGTCAGCTATTAGTTTGTGGCGAACTAAGTGCTCTAGTGTTGTTTTGGGGATGTGCTTTTCTAGCGGTTTGGATAGTAAGGATAATGTGGAAATTGGCCTATAGTTACTCATGAAACGATCGTCAAATGAACCAGCTTGTAAATGAGGATACACTTTAGCGATTTTAAAGGCTGATGGGAAGTGACCTTTGGTGAGACATTGGTTATATATAAAAGTTAGTGACTCGCAGATCGGCGCTACAGCGTAGCGAAGGATCCGATTACTGATTCCATCTAGTCCTGATGAGTTATTCTTTTTAAGGTTACTGAGATGAGTAAATACTTCAGTGGTCGTCATCAGCGGTATGTTGAAGGGAATGTCTCCATAGCATTTGATCTCACAAAATGATGATAATAACGATATTTTCATAAGTCGCATCTGATATTGCAGCCTTCAATTGGTTTATGTCGGATTGAAAGAATCTACTGAATATGTAACCTGATTTGATGGTAATGATTGTGATGGCTTGTGTTTGTTTTTCAAGGTACTACTTGCTTTTCATATATCTGTAGTGTTGGTTTTATCTATTATTAAGTTCTTAAATTAGTTTTTCTTTTCCTTTCGAATAAAATATTGAACTTTGTTTCTCAGACTACGGTACATGGTTAGTTCTCTATTTGTATGTGCTCTGTCCCGGTCTCTCATAAGTTCAACTACCTCCTGTGTGATCCACGGGGGGCTTAGTGTAATGTTTAACTTCAACTTCCTTAAATGGAACATGCTTACCAAATACACTTAGAAAGGTCTTCAGCCAGTGGTCCAGAGCATCGTCTGGGTCAGGAAGCTGGTAAACATAGTCCAGAGATGAGTTGAGTAAGTCTTTTAAAAAGACATCTTGATTGAAGTTTTTATAATTTCTATATTTTATACTTATATGTTTGTGTTTAGGAGATTATCTGCAGTCTCATCGGTGCTCTTTAATGTGTATACGAGCAAGATTGCAAACCTAGAAGCACCAGGGGTTGGAAGAATACTAACATTTGCAGATGATATTCTTGCATATAGGCAGGGGAGAGATAGGGAGCAAACAGCCCAGGAGCTACAGGTGACAGTAGACAAAGTGACTGGTGCACTGAAATGAGTGCTGTCATCCACCCGGAAAAGGCGGCTGTTTTGTGGTGCTCTCTGGACAACAGGATTGTGAGAGCGGATGTCCCAAGCCTCGCGATAGATGGTAGAAATGTCAGCAGAGAGAACAAACTGAGGTATCTGGGGATCACATTTGACAGGATCCTATCCTTCAAGGACCATGTGGAGACGATTGTGACAAGATCTCAAAAGGGACTCATTGCACTTAAATCTGTGGACACAGAGCAGAGAATGCTTTTCACACTATACCAGCACTTGATCCTCTCAGTAATTGATTATGGATTAGGTCTGCTCACTGTCTCAGAAAGTCAACTGGTGAAGTTAGAGCGCATACAGAACGAAGCTATGCGGGTCATTCTGGGATGCACTAGAGACACCCCAATAGTGTGTATGCGTTACATCCTTGGTCTGCCGACGTGTTGCTGGTAGGCTCAAGGTGATGCAGGCGAAGGCATACCTCAGAGTAGCTGCAGACACAGACCACCCACTGCATGAGGCGCTGGACGCAGTTAAGGGTCAGCGACTGATAAGAGGGAAATCATGGATGGCTCAGGCAGAGGATACGATCAGACAGGTGTGCCCCTTGGAGAACATTAGGCGTGGAGAGGAGTGGGTCAGAGTGCCAGCGGAGCAGTCAGACTTGTGCAGAGTTATAATCACTTTAAGCCGGGAGTGCAGGGAGTGGCCAGCAGGGGCCACGTAAGTGGAAATCCAGCAACTAATTCAGGACAATGCTCACTCGGGTGATGTGATTATCTACACAGATGGTTCGGTGTCAAGAGGTGAGAAAAGTGGCTGGGGGTTCATAGCCAAAGCCAATGGTCGACGTTTGGGGCAGGAGAGCCTGGCATATGATACCACAACATCCAGCTTAAGAATGGAGGTGGAGGCGGTCACTGCGGCTCTCCGCTGGATGGAGAATACGACACACACACACACATCGTGATTGTAACTGACTCAGAAAGCATGCTGACGAGGGTGAGGACGGGCAGGCTTCGTGCGGAGTGGCTTGCTTCGCTTCGGAGGTCACGGGTGACAAGCATCGCCTGGATCTTTTCTCCGGGGCATGCCGGTGTGCTGGGTAATGAACAGGCGGACAGATTGGCTGGCTCTGCAGAACTTGGTGGAGTATTGATACATGACAAGGCAGACGTGGTTGCGGCCTTGTGGGAGCATGTGCACACCTCGGAGGAGCAAATGGATTACCACGGTCTGGCAAGAATGAGACAGCGAGGAGTGACGAGGGGATCTGGCCGACGCTCAACGCTCAGAGGAAAGGCGAGACGGACATATAATCAGATTGCTACTGGTACTATTAGTGTTGGAACTCTTCGCTGGCTTCTGAGGATGGGGACGGAGATGGGAATGCCTCGAATGCTGTGATGTCGATTCCTAAATCAATCAATCAATCAATCAATCATGTTTAGGAGATTAAGTACCTCTTTTCGACCAGGTGCAACATACTGGGTAGTGATCGCCCATTGCATTAATACGTACAGTACATTCTGTGATGTTAGCACACGTAGTATAGATATGATCTATAAGTGTTGCAGATGATTTTGTTATTCTAGTGGCTTGTTTGACTAACTGTTGGAAGTTATATGACTCTATTATGTTTTCCCATGTTTTGTTTGATTTGTTAGTGTCTATGTTGAAGTCTCCTAGCAGTATTTTTCTCTAGCATTACTAAAGACTACATCCATCATAGTGGTGAATTTTTCATACCAGATATTTCCTGCACTGGGGTTTCGATAAAGATAGCCAACTACTAGCAGTTTGCGATTTTGAAGCGTAACCTCAAGCCATACACACTCAATCTCACAGGTTTCAAAATCTAGGCTACGGTGGGGGTTAAGCGAGTTAGAAATATAAACTGCAATACCCGTCTCTTGTTTCTGATAAGGATCTCTTCTAATAGTTGTAAAACCTCTTCTACACAATATGATATGCCCATATCACAATAACACCCACATCAAAGTCACACATTGAACTCATGTTTCATATTGGCCAGTCAGCCATGAGCCGCGGTGACACATGAAATTCACGCTGACCTCTCAGCCACGTGGTCGTGTGTTCTAACATCCCACTAGGTAGGGAAATACCCTGGATTTAGGGAAACATCCTGGATTAAGGGAAACACCCTGGATTGTGGGAAACACAATGGATTTAGGGAAACATTATGGATTTAGGGAAACACCTTCGATGTAGGACAACCCCTGGAGGTAATGGAAAAATCCCCCGGGTGAGGGAAACACGCTGAAGGTAGGGAAACATCCTAGAGGTAGGGAAACATCCTCGAGGTAGGGAAATACCCTAGACATGGGATGATATCATCATATCATACAATTTCAAACAACTAATAAACCGTCCCACAAGGGTTACTGACACCTCCTCAACTGTAGTTGATCATATCTATGTTACTTATCCAGTTAACATTATTGAATGTTCTGTTCATGTTAGTGCAGCTAGTGACCATTACCCTGTATGCTGTTCGTAGTAAAAAAAAAAAAAATTGATTTCAAAACTCTTAAAAATAAACATGAAAGCATCAAATTTAGAAAGTTTAAAGCGTTCAACCAAGAGTTATTGTTACAAGACTTTAAAAAATGCAGCACTTGTTCATGTTTACCAATTTCCTGATCCTGCCGATGCATTAGATTTCTGGACGACGACAGTCTAGAGTGTGTTTGATAAACACCCACGCCAGTCAACGATGCTCGTGTCACGAATTAACATATCATGCAATGAACAGCAATTTATTATAGGTTGTCCTGTTATTTCCCGAGAGGAGACTGGAATCAACAAGCACATCTTTAAACTTATTATCTGTTGGGATTATTGACTGACTTTGGTCTACACTCCTCTCTTCTGTCTTCCATTCCATATATCTATTTCTTTCTCTCTCTCTCTATTATTCCCTCAACACATACTCTGACAACAGTTCCTTTCAACGATAAGATAAAAGATTTATTAATAAAACCTATGTCTGGTGTATGTATGGATATTGTCTATGTAGTTGGTATGTTCTTCTAATGTGGTTGCCAGATATGAACTCTGAATGTCTATCAGCGTTGTTGCTTCTCGCCCTTTCATTCTTCAAGATCACAGGACAGCACATCAAACAGGACAGAGCTCACCCGGATGATCCGTATGCTTGCATCTAATGGTAAATCCGTGATTGTTTGAAACAAAAACTGTTCACCACAGAGTCAAGGTACCGTAATAACAGTCCCGTAAGTTTATGAATGCTCCTGAATCTGTTTCATGACGGTAAGTATCCAACATCGAAAAACCACCACATCGCCACAGTTCTTCCTATAGTCTTTGATTACTATTACTGTTTGGCTTGTCTCTTATTTCTTCTTTATTCTTACAATACGTATGTAGTTGTAAGTATCCCTGCTTGCCACAGTTTAACATCCTTTCCTTTTAAGGGTTTTGTGGTATATTCGTTTGAGCATACAGTGTTCTGTATTTTATTTAACTTATTTCTTTCTTCATCGTAAATATGTTCATATTCTGTTTGGTTCCATGTAAGTACTTTATTTGTTCAAGGGTATTCCTCTTCATCTCTTCTCTGCTTTCACTAGGAGAGTGGAACCTGGAAAAGTATAACAAATCCAGTGATAAGCGTCCGCCCCTTACTACTACTTATGCAAGTGTCCTTCTCCAGCCATAATGACAAGGCTTCCGAAGTGAACACCCGCATAAGACATATGAATTCACCAAAGTCTAAACTATCTACTAATAGAAAGCAATGGTAACTGCTATTCATTCACATCTATATTCCTATGCTAAACTATATCTAATATATTTATACCTTATTTAGGCATCTATGTTCCTGGAATCGAAAAAACACTTAGCGAATAACACACTATTATCCCCTCTTTCCATCATTAGGGACGTGTATTTCTATTCCCACTCAAGAACATATCTCCTTCAGGTCAGTTTGGAACACACACTAAACTTACACAAAGAATTGACCCTCTTTATATCGGTCATTTTTGCCGCATAGTCCTTGACATTGCTGGACACCTCACATCCAGACTGCATTATCATTGTTAGTGGAAAATTACAGCTCTGAACCGTTTCACATACATACTGCAATATGCTGTCCAATAATCTCTCTGCTTTAGTCGCAAACCAATTTTTCCACTCGACCGTTTTCCTGTGCGGTTAGCCGGCCCCTTCTGTGTCTTGACCTATAAACACATGCTCCTGGTCACTCCTTTGTTGGTTACCATTACTGCTTAGTTTGTTAACCCTTCCTCCACCTGGTCAGTCGGTGTATACAGTCGTCCATCTGGGAATCATTAACTCTCAGTATTTCACGACATAGGTATCAAAAGTAGATTGGGCTTATACAAAACATGCTATGCGTATTCTGATGCCCACTTATGGAGTGACCTTCCAACAGATCTGAAAACTTCAATGAGTCCCTACACATTCAACCGAAAACGCTTTCAATTCTTACTCCATACAGAATATAAACTTCAATCAGTCACCTACTGGTATCATTTTTTCACTATGTGTGTGTGTGTGTGTGAATGAGAGAGAGAGGGAGAGAGAGAGAGAGAGAGAGAGAGAGAGAGAGAGAGAGAGAGAAATAGAGAGAGAGAGAGAGAGAGAATGAGAGTGAGTGAGTGAGTGAGTGAGTGAGTAAGTGAGTGAATGAGTGAGTGAGTGAGTAAGTGAGTGAGTGAGTGAGTGAGTGAGTGACAGTGGATGTAAGAGAATGAGTGAGTGAGAGAGTAAGTATGAGAGAAAGAATGTGTGAGATTGTGTGTGTGTCTGCCTGTGTTTGTGTGTGTGAAAGAGAGTAATAGATAATGTGAGAGAGTGAGAGCGTGTGAGCGTGGGTGAGAGAAAGTGAGTGAGAGAGAGAGTGTGTGAGACAATGAGAGACAGAGAGAGAGAGAGAAAATGAGTGAGTTATTGTGTGTGAAAGAAAAATAAACAGAGAGAGAGAGAGAGAGAGAGAGAGAGAGAGAGAGAGGGAGAGAGAGAGAGAGAGAGAGAGAGAGAGAGTTGAGCGCACGAATGTCATGTGACAGGCTATTCCATATTTTTTTCGGTATCCTTGTCTTTCATATTATTATATTTATTGCCATTGGATTTTAACATGTACTATATGCACTGCGTATTTCATCATGTTTATTTCAATTCCAGGAATCATATTATTGAATTGCATCACTGTTTTCTTTTTCTCGTTTCAATTGACATCTTTTTATTGGTCAGAATGTTTTTCATCTTGCTAAAGGCAACTTTCGCCATGGCGATTCTTGTTCTAATCTCATCAAGGCATCTCCCATCAGATGTTATGACTGTTACAAGATAATTGTACCGATTCACTTGTTGAAGAATATTTCCATTTACTTGTATATTACATTGTGGCACTTCTTTCTTCCTTATTGACGACCATAACCTGAGTCTTTTTACAATTTAATTATAACCCCAGTTGCTCACTGTGTACAACAACCGCCTCTATTAATTGTTGCAGGTCCTGCGCATTGTCTGCAATTAATACTGTATCACCTGCATATCTAATGTTATTGATGTTTCGTCCACAAATGCTGATTCCATTTATCTCATCTCATCTCATCTCATCATGTTCCTCTTGTACCTTGCGGTGTCGAGGTGAAGTATAAACTTCGTGAGAGTGCCCGGTTATGGGCTTCGTATATCGACATTCCCATGGATATCCATGATTCCATTTATATCCTCTACATTTCTGAAAATATTTTCACTGTATAGGGAAAAAAGATCAGGAGACATCACACATCCCTGCCTAACTCTCTTAATTGGCTGATACTGTCCCACTTCATTATCAATCCTTCATCATCATCATTCTTGATGGACAAACAACAATCAATCCTTATTGCAGCTTGTTGTTTCCAATATATGTTTTTTATAAGTCTAATGTCTTTCCCATCAATTTGTGGATCTGCAAGCATATCCACCATGCTGACATGTCTAATTCTATTAAAAGCCTTTGTATAGTCAATAAAGCAAAGATGTATATCCTTGTTTACTTCTATAGCACGTTCAATAACTGTTCGCAGCATATAAACAGCATTTACTGTACCCTTTCCTTCTACAAACCCACATTGTTCTTCCCACATTTAATGAGCAGTCAAGCTGAAAAACATCTGATGGCTGCAGAAATGTGGTTTCTGAGGAAAATGCAAAGAGTACCATGGACAGACAGAAAAACCAATGAACAAGTACTACAGGAGACAAATGAAAATCGTAAACTGATTAGAGAAATTAGAAGTAGACAGTCAAAATTTTTTTGGATATGTTATGAGAAGAAATGGATTGGAGAACTTGGTGACAACTGGCAAGATTGAAGGGAACAGACCAAGAGGAAGACTGAGAGAAAAATACCTGGATGGCTTGGCCACATGGCATGGACGAGACAGGAACACTGAGCTGATCCACGACACTGGTGATCGAGTGAAATGGCGAGTCATGACCGCCCACGCTTTCCGGCATGGCACATGATTGATTGATTGATCACTGTTTTCTTTACGTTACACAACGTATAGCATGTATTTTCAATGTTTCACAATGTAAGAACAACAACAAAAACAACAACAACTGTATTGTAACAATAACAACAACATCTGCAATGTACGCATAACAACAACAAGAACATATGTTCTGTGAGAATATTGGTATATGTACACAAGAAACGTGTAACGTGTCGTGGCCTGAAACTCAATATTGACTTGAAAACTTTGTTTGTTGCAGCATGTAAATCATCTGTCAGGTTATACCAGTCAGAACATCGGTTACAGGGATCGTACACTGGCCCAGTCGATCTAGGTCGGTACGAACGTCATCAAAATCAACCGGAAACGAACTGTGCATGTATTACCAGGAATGCCGAGATTTGGTCCCCACGTAATTTGCTCTTTCCCATGTTAGATCAATGGGCACTCTTCCGAATTGCGGTCCCAAATAGTTCCGCAGTGAATAGGTCAGGGGTTAAGGGTTAGGGTTAGTTGTTAACTAAACACTGACCCTAACCCTTACCCCTGACCTATTCACTGCGGATCTATTTGGGACCGCAATTCGGAAGAGTGCCGATCAATGGCATCATGTCTCCTGTGTCTGAGATTTTATGACCGGAATTTGCGCCAACGATGAACAATCGTTAGGATAAATGTAGAGTATGGACATCGTTTGTCCGGCTCTGCCAGCCGGTAATTATTGTCTGTCACCGGGTTTGGTCCGCTCACGGCGAGAGAACAGTGTGGGCTACAGGCTGGCTGGTTGGCTTCCCGTGCTAGGGGAAGTAATCTAGGATAACTGGCTTGCTTGTTGCCTGTGTGTTCTAAGGGAAATAATCCACGAAAATAATCACAGATTATTGAATACAACAATCTATAGATTACAACACGAACTAAGTGTGGCTTTCGTTGATCAAGACAAAGTCTTTGACCGAGTGAATAGGAACAAGTTGTGGAAAGTGCTAGAAGAATACGATGTAGCTGGGCAGCTGTTAGATTACATCATGACTCTGTACCAAAACAATGAATGTGCAGTAAGAACAAGTGACGAATGGTTCGAAGTAATACAGAAAGCAAACAACTATCAACTATCAACTATCAACTATCAGATAGCACCTATCCCAGCCAGTGGGTATCTCACGAGCTAAATGGCACAAGCGCCAGCGGTGACCGTAAGGCGGTATTGAGGGCAACAGAATCCACACAGTGAGGACAATGGATGAAAGCGAGAAGTACAGGACTCTCCGACAAGACCATGGCAACTTTTCTTGGAGCAGTGAAGAAACTACACGCAAGACACGTAGCATTGATGTGTTGTACAACCACTCTAACAATGAGTTATGTGTACAAAAACACTGAGGAAGAGCTACATCACACAGATCGACCCCACCTCATTCAGGCAGTGGTATGAGGCTCACTATGGCACACCTCTCGGCTGCAAGAAGGGCGTCAAACTGTCTGAGTAAGAGCTGAACAAGGTGCGTCCGAAACATGACTACACAGAAATATGGTGAGAGGAAGAAGGGCGTCAAACTGTTTGAGTAAGTGCTGAACAAGGTGCGTCCGAAACATGACTACACAGAAATATGGTGAGAGGAAGAAGCCAGCCACAGTTGAAGGAGCCTTGGACCAAAAGTTTGCGACTGGCAGAGTCCTTGGCAAGACCACCTCTCGACCAGGACACTGTGGAAGATTAGATGATTACATCCTTGAAGGCAAAGAGTTGGAGTTCTATTACAGGAGACTGAAATCCAAGAAGGCTAACTAACTGAATTTATTATCGGAAAAATAATGTTCATGTAAACTGTCAAGAAAAAAACAAAACACACACACAATCCAATAATACCTGCCAAGTAGAATCTATCCTGAAACATCCACACATCAACTATCAAATAGAACTTATCCTGGAACATCCAAACATCAACTATCAAATAGCACTTATCCTGAAACATCCACACATCATCTATCAAATAGCACTTATCCTGACACATCCACACATCAACTATCAAATAGCACTTATCCTGAAACATCCACACATCAACTATCAAATAGCACTTATCCTGGAACATCCACACATCATCTATCAAATAGCACTTATCCTGGAACATCCACACATCAACTATCAAATAGAACTTATCCTGGAACATCCAAACATCAACTATCAAATAGCACTTATCCTGAAACATCCACACATCAACTATCAAATAGCACTTATCCTGAAACATTCACACATCAACTACAAATAGCACTTATCCTGGAACATCCACACATCATCTATCAAATAGCACTTATCCTGGAACATCCACACATCAACTATCAAATAGAACTTATCCTGGAACATCCAAACATCAACTATCAAATAGCACTTATCCTGAAACATCCACACATCAACTATCAAATAGCACTTATCCTGAAACATTCACACATCAACTACAAATAGCACTTATCCTGGAACATCCACACATCATCTATCAAATAGCACTTATCCTGGAACATCCACACATCAACTATCAAATAGAACTTATCCTGGAACATCCAAACATCAACTATCAAATAGCACTTATCCTGGAACATCCACACATCAACTATCAAATAGCACATATCCTGGAACATCCATACATAAACTATCAAATAGCACTTATCCTGGAACATCCAAACATCAACTATCAAATAGCACTTATCCTGGAACATTCAAACATCAACTATCAAATAGCACTTATCCTGGAACATCCACACATCAACTATCAAATAGCACTTATCCTTGAACATCCAAACATCAACTATCACTTAGCACTTATCCTGGAATATCCACACATCAACTATAAAATAGCACTTATCCTGGAACATCCAAACATCAACTATCAAATAGCACTTATCCTGGAACATCCAGATATCAACTATCAAATAGCACTTATCCTGGAACATCCAAACATCAACTATCACTTAGCACTTATCCTGGAACATCCACACATCAACTATCAAATAGCACTTATCATGGAACATCCACACATCAACTATCAAATAGCACTTATCCTGGAACATCCACACATCAACTATCAAATAGCACTTATCCTGGAACATCCACACATCAACTATCAAATAGCACTTATCCTGGAACATCCATATATCAGTCAGTTATCAGTCAGTTATCAGTTGGGGTATCTTCATTGCACTCCGGACATGTCCATAGGTGCTCAGATCCTCCCCCCCAGCATATGCATCAGCGTCTGGTGGCTAATAGTGCCAGTTCTGTGTTGGTTGACGAGGCACTTTGTTTTCCCGATGTACCTCTCGCGTCTGGATGTGCCGATTCTTACTCCCAGGTCTTTCATCCTGGACAGCGATGTGGAATCACTGACGTCAAAATCCTCTGTTCTCGCCAAATCTTTAAGGACGTTAATAACATCGGCACGATCCATGGGCTGGCCATCTACAGCGGGTGCAGAGCCCGCCAGTTTGTCGGCTCGTTCATTTCCCTCGACTCCCGCATGTCCCGGGACGAAGATGAAGGTGACTTTACGGACAACAGACTTCCGCAGCGATTCAGTCCACTGTCTACGTACAGATCCAGCTTCGACCTTCTGAATCATGCTCATTGAATCACTTAGTACACACACGTTGGTATAATGCTGTGATTCCAGCCATATGAAAGCCTGTGTAACTGCCATCACCTCCATCGTCATGCTGCTCGTGGTCATAGAGTGGGCACCACTGGATTCTTGAACGGTTCGGCCCGCTGAACGGGCTGTAAATGCCCACGCACTTCTCTGCTGCTTTACAACAGATCCATCTGTATAGATGAGCACTTCGGGGCTATCTGAGTGTTCATAGATGAGCGCGTTAACCTCTGCATTGACAGCGGCAGGGTTCTGCTCTCTGCACCGTCTGTCGAGTGTGATAATGCAGGAGAAAGTGCACTTAAAGGCTGGAGGCACCGGCACCCATTCCTTGCCGGGGTTGATACTGGTAAGACTGCAGACCTGTCTGACGACATCTTCCGCCCGACCCATCCATGATTTGCCCCTCTTTAGCCTGTCACCCTTTTCTCTGAATATAGCGTCATGCAGAGGGTGCTGCTCATCTGCACTTATTTTTAAGTATGCACGAGCTCTCCAGATCTTGATCCTGTGTTCCATTGTCGGGAAGTCAAGGAGGTATCTCATTGCTACACAGCTGGTGTCTCTCGTGCAGCCCAAAATGATGCGCATGGCTTCGTTTTGTACCTTTTCGAGTCTTCCAATCTGTGTAGGGCTGACAGTGAGGATGGCCAGGGCATACTCGATGCGTGAAAGTACAAGTCCTTGGAACAGAAGTATTAGCAGTCTTTGCTCGATATTGGCAGTCGCCATGACTCTCATTGCTGACAAACCTTTTCGAGCCTTCGTTATGACATAATCGACATGATCTCTGAAGGACAGGCTACGATCAAGCCTCACGCCAAGATATGTCATTGACTGGGTTCTACTCAAACTGCTCCCATCCATTCTTACTGCCGGCAGGTCTGTTTTCACAATATGGTTGTTTAGTGAGAACCATGTAACCGTTGCCTTTGCAGGGTTGACAAGGGCATCGGCATCAGCACACCATGAGGAAATTCGATCTAGTTCGCCCTGCATATCATTGGCAACCGCCTGTCTATCTCGACCCTGTCGATACACGAGGATGTCGTCAACGAATGACAGAGTCCTACCCCTCCCGTCCAACTGTTGTTCAGTGATCGGCACAGTATACACGTTGAATAGTACTGGTGACAGTGGTGAACCCTGCGGCAATCCTGGACATATCGTTATCGGCTCAGAAGACCAACTCCCGCATCTTAGCACCACCTTCCTTTGGAGCAGAACTGCAGCTATCCATCGTACAAGGTGAGGGTGCACTTTCAGTCTGAGGAGGGTTTGCGTCAAGTGCTCGAAAGATACTCTGTTATATGCGTCCTCTAAGTCTATGGCGGCCGCACATGTCTCTTCTCTGACCTGAAATCCTTCGTAAACATCTTGAGCAAAGACCGCCGCATTCAGCCATGACTCTTTGTTGCGTCTGTATCCTCCAAGTGTGGGCTGGAAGCAGCAGAGCTGTTCCAAGTCCCAAGCAAGTCTGTGTGCTACAACCATACATCATCTATCAAATAGCACTTATCCTGGAACATCCTCACATCATCTATCAAAAAGCACTTATCCTGGAACATCCACACATCAACTATCAAATAGCACTTATCCTGGAACATCCACACATCAACTATCAAATAGCACTTATCCTGGAACATCCAAACATCAACTATCAAATAGCACTTATCCTGGAATATCCAAACATCAACTATCAAATAGCACTTATCCTGGAACATCCAAACATCAACTATCAAATAGACCCATTATGAAACATCCAAACTTCAACTTTCTCTTAGCACTTATCCTGGAACATCCAAACATCAACTATCACTTAGCACTTATCCTGGAACATCCAAACATCAACTATCACTTAGCACTTATCCTGGAACATTCAGATATCAACTATCACCTAGTACTTTTCCTGGAACATCCAAACATCAACTATCACTTAGCACTTATCCTGGAACATCCAAACATCAACTATCACTTAGCACTTATCCTGGAACATGCAAACATCAACTATCACATAGCACCTCTACTGAAACATCCAAAAACAAACTATCACTTAGCACCTGTCCTGAAATATCCACACATCAACTATCAAATAGCACTTATCCTGGAACATCCAAACATCAACTATCAAATAGCACTTATCCTGGAACATCCAAACATCAACTATCACTTAGCACTTATCCTGGAACATCCAAACATCAACTATCACTTAGCACTTATCCTGGAACATCCAAACACCAACTATCACTTAGCACTTATCCTGGAACATCCAGATATCAACTATCACCTAGCACTTATCCTGGAACATCCAAACATCAACTATCACTTAGCACTTATCCTGGAACACCCAAACATCAACTATCACTTAGCACTTATCCTGGAACATCCAAACATCAACTATCACATAGCACCTCTACTGAAACATCCAAAAACAAACTATCACTTAGCACCTGTCCTGAAACATCCAAACACAAATTGTCACATATCACCTGTACTGAACCATCCATCAGCAACTATCACATAATACCTATCCTGAAACATCCGAACTCCAAGTGTCAAATATACTGTTCAAATAACAAAGAAACGCATAGCTAGCCGAGGGTGCGTGTTTATGAGTTTGTAAGTAAAATTTGGTGCTAGAGTATATAAAAACCAGCCTCAAATATTCTTTACAGTGTCACATGCACGTGTTGATCTGAATTGCGTTCGTTTTTGTAATCTTCTTCTTCTTCTTCTTCTTTCGTTCGCCTGAAATATATTTATAACTGCAATGTTGTCTCTTGTATGAATCTAACAGTCTTTACAATGCAGTGGTCTATAGTGTTTATAACCAAATGTTTACCACAGCTCATGATGCGCGCACGTGAAAGCAACAGCATTTGGGGTGAACACTATTCACTGACTACGCAACTGAAACATATCAAGGATAACGCTGCACAAAACAATTCAGTTCATTTTCAAGCAAACTTCTATGGCACATCCATCGATACATTTAAGGAACATTGCTATTGGCCTAATGTATGCAGGCGAAAGTCAAAGTCAGGTTGCCAGGCATCTAAACATGCATCAGAGTACCGTCAGTCGACTTTGGCACCGGTTCCAAGCCTCTGCCTCACTTGAAGACCGGCATCGCAGTGGACGACCCAGAGTGGCAATAGCAGCGGATGATCGCTTTATTCGGCTTTGTCACCTCACAGACAAGTTTACAACAGCTTCCTCAACTGCCCAGCCATTGCCTGCAGGACGTCATATGTCTGATCAAACTCCGGAATAGACCTCATGGTGCTGAGCTTCGGGCACAACGACCTTATCGTGGACCTGTCCTTACACACCAGAATCAATTTCTTTGGGCTAACCAGTATCGTCCTTGGCAGCAGAAAACCAATGGAGATGTGTCTGGTTTAGTGACGAATCTTTCTGTTTGTTGCAGCGGAGAAGCATCTATCGTGGGTGAAATGAATTTTTTGCCCACAATTGCGGTAATGAAGCTCCACCACACGTTGGTGGAAGTGCTATGGTGTTGGGAATGATCAGTTACAGCGGAAGGAGTCAATTAGTTCAAATTGAATGTGCCACGATACGTCAATGAAATTCTTCGACCCCATGTCCTTCCACTTTTGGCTACCCAAGTTCAGTGTTTCAACAGGACAATGCCAAACCCCATTGTGCACGGTTGACCACGCAGTTCCTGACTGCCAACAACAATCTCACCCTTCTCTGGTCATCCCTGTCTCCAGACATGAGTCCGATTGAGCACCTGTGGGATGAGCTGTATAGACGTGCTTGTCGCCGAGACGTTGCTCCCTCCAATCGTCGTGATCTGTTCCAGGCACTCCAGGAAGAGTCGGCAGCCATCCCACAGGTCCACATCAGACGTCTGATCGCATCCATGTCCAGGAGATGCCAGTCGATAATCGATGCAAGAGGAAGCCACACACCATACCCATGGGAAAGCCCGTACGCCACAAATCTCTCGTGACCCAGATGCAAAACAACTGTCAATTCGATTGTCTGGACCCTAAGGTATACTTGTGTGCAATTTGAACAATTAACTCATTATATTAAAATAGTTATTGAATGTCAAAATTATGGCTATGTATGTGCCTTCGACAGCTATGCGTTTCTTTTTTTTGTTTTGTTTTTGTTGAATAGTATAATACCTATCCTGAAACATCCAAACATCAACTATCACATTGCATCTGTTCAGAAACATCCAAACATCAACTATCACATTGCATCTGTTCAGAAACATCAAAACATCAAGTATCAAATAATACCTATCCTGAAATATCCAAACAGCAACTATCAAATAATACGTATCCTATAACATCCAAACATCCACATGCACATGAGCAGGGAGCTGCTAAATGCTGTATTATTCCCAGCCTTGTTTTTACTCATGTTTTACATTAGCTCGCTTTGAACTCAAGCGTAGTCCATACACGTGTTTTTACTTCTAGTGCCGTGGATTGATTTTTGCGTGGGGAATTAGTTTTCCCTATTATCAGTGTCCATCGCCATCAGCCGAACCAATAAAAAATGTCCCCTGGTCTCTGGGTAGTGAGATCCGACGCCCGTGTGTATTGTTGCGCGCGTAAAAAATCCCTTGGCAGTTGGAAATCGAAAAAGAGTAGCCTAAGGCGCTGCCAGGGCAAAATTTCGAGTTAAAAATCTACCCAAAGTATTTCAGGATCCTCGCCGGCGCTACGGAGTTCGCGCACTGAGCTGAGTTTCTCCAGACTCAGGTTTGAGTTAGGAGGAGAACGGAGCACTTATGGGTTACACCCGTGTGCCGTGATGTTGATCCATCTATTAGACTAGACTAACTAGACATTAACATTTTAGTCCAACTGTCCGGTTCAGGGGTTAAACCCGCTACCTCAGCATCAGCACACTGGATGTTTGAGAACGAGCGCACTTATCAATTCGGCCACTCCGACACCCATGACATCATCGGGAGACACATGATGAGATAGAGAGACACAAGATGAGATAGAGAGACACAAGATGGGATAGAGAGACACATGATGAGATAGAGAGACACATGATGAGATACAGACACACATGATGAGATAGAGAGACACAAGATGAGATAGAAAGACACAAGATGGGATAGAGAGACACATAATGAGATAGAGAGACAGATGATGAGATAGAGAAACACATGATGAGATAGAGAGACACATGATGAGATAGAGAGACACACGATGAGATATAGACACACATGATGAGATAGAGAGACACGTCATGAGACAGAAAGACACGTCATGAGATAGACAGACACGTGATGAGATAGAGAGACACGTGATGAGATAGAGAGACACAAGATGAGATAGAGAGACACAAGATGGGATAGACAGACACATGATGAGATAGAGAGACACAAGATGAGATAGAGAGACACAAGATGGGATAGAGAGACACATAATGAGATAGAGAGACAGATGATGAGATAGAGAGACACATGATGAGATAGAGACACACATGATGAGATAGAGAGACACGTCATGAGATAGAGACACACGTCATGAGATAGAGAGACACAAGATGAGATAGAGAGACACAAGATGAGATAGAAAGACACAAGTTGGGATAGAGAGACACATGATGAGATAGAGAGACACAAGATGAGAGAGAGAGACACAAGATGAAATAGAGAGACAGATGATGAGAGAGAGAGAGACATAAGAAGGGATAGAGAGACACATAATGAGATAGAGAGACACATGATGAGATAGAGTCACACATGATGAGATAGAGAGATACAAGATGGGATAGAGAGACACATGATGAGATAGAGAGACACATGATGAGATACAGACACACATGATGAGATAGAGAGACACAAGATGAGATAGAGAGACAGATGATGAGATAGAGACACACATGATGAGATAGAGAGACACATGATGAGATAGAGAGACATATGATGAGATAGAGGCACACATGATGAGATAGACAGACACGTCATGAGATAGAGAGACACATGTTGAGATATAGAGACACATGTTGAGATAGAGATACACATGATGAGATAGACAGACACATTATGAGATAGAGAGACACATGATGAGATAGACAGATACGTCATAAGATAGAGAAACACATGATGATAGAGAGACATAAGATGGGATAGAGAGACACATGATGTGATAGAGAGACACATGATGAGATAGAGACACACATGATGAGATAGAGAGATACATGAAGATATAGAGACACACGTCATGAGATAGACAGACACGTCATGAGATAGAGAGACACGTGATGAGATAAAGAGATGCATGTTGAGATAGAGAGACACATGATGAGAGAGAGAGACATAAGAAGGGATAGAGAGACACAAATCAAATCAAATCAACTTTATTAGGGTCACAAATTGGGCGCGCAGGCCCGTCTTACATTCGGCCCTTCCAATCACTCGTCTTTCGTTCATCAAGAGCATTATACATTTACATAGACACATAATGAGATAGAGAGACACATGATGAGATAGAGTCACACATGATGAGATAGAGAGATACAAGATGGGATAGAGAGACACATGATGAGATAGAGAGACACATGGTGAGATACAGACACACATGATGAGATAGAGAGACACAAGATGAGATAGAGAGACAGATGATGAGATAGAGACACACATGATGAGATAGAGAGACACATGATGAGATACAGACACACATGATGAGATAGAGAGACACAAGATGAGATAGAGAGACAGATGATGAGATAGAGACACACATGATGAGATAGAGAGACACATGATGAGATAGAGAGACACATGATGAGATAGAGGCACACATGATGAGATAGACAGACACGTCATGAGATAGAGAGACACATGTTGAGATATAGAGACACATGTTGAGATAGAGAGACACATGTTGAGATAGAGATACACATGATGAGATAGACAGACACATTATGAGATAGAGAGACACATGATGAGATAGACAGATTCGTCATAAGATAGAGAAACACATGATGATAGAGAGACATAAGATGGGATAGAGAGACACATGATGTGATAGAGAGACACATGATGAGATAGAGACACACATGATGAGATAGAGAGATACATGAAGATATAGAGACACACGTCATGAGATAGACAGACACGTCATGAGATAGAGAGACACGTGATGAGATAAAGAGATGCATGTTGAGATAGAGAGACACATGATGAGATAGAGAGACACGTCATGAGATATAGAAACACATGATGAGATAGAGAGACACATGATGAGATAGAGAGACACATGATGAGATAGAGAGACACATGATGAGATAGAGAGACATAAGATGGGATAGACAGACACATGATTATGTAGAGAGACACATGATGAGATAGAGAGACACAAGATGAGTTAGAGAGACACTTGATGAGATAGAGAGACACATGATGAGATAGAGATACACATGATGAGATAGAGAGACGCAAGATTGGAGAGAGAGACACATGATGATGTAGAGACACACAATGAGATAGAGAGACACAAGTGAGATAGAGAGACACATGATGAGATAGAGAGACATAATATGGGATAGACAGACACATGATTATGTAGAGAGACACATGATGAGATAGAGAGACACAAGATGAGTTAGAGAGACACTTGATGAGATAGAGAGACACATGATGAGATAGAGATACACATGATGAGATAGAGAGACGCAAGATTGGAGAGAGAGACACATGATGATGTAGAGACACACAATGAGATAGAGAGACACAAGTGAGATAGAGAGACACATTATGAGATATAGAGACACATGATGAGATAGAGAGATTCAAGATGAGATAGAGAGACACATGATGAGATAGAGAGACACAAGATGAGATAGAGAGACACGTGAGCAGAGTTAAACACTTTGGCAGTCGGCCACATGGGATGTTCGGTGTCACAAACACAGGTGATCCGAGTATCTGGTGATCTTTGAAACAGCGAACCGCCAGTCCCTGCTTATCTGCATGGCGCGTGAGGAAGATGACTATCAAATCTATTGCAGGGATGTCAAGTCGTAAATAAGTCATTACTGATCAAGTACGACATGAAGCAAGCAGTTACCTTCCTCTCAAGATTGTCACCAGTTAGCCCCAAGCGATGCACAAACAGCCACAGATGCTTGCAGTGAAGTTTGAGGCCCCCCTCCACCCCTGATCTCAGGCTGACCGATATCGATCTCTTCAGCATAGACAAGTACGTGCCCAGAATGGAAAACTGCATTAGAGCTCCATTAAATAAATGCCTTTATAGTTTTCGATTACAGTAACCATGTTGTATTCACCTCGGCCTGGAGAACTCACATTGAACTTCAACAAGACGAATGATCGCTCGGACAATGCTTGCTGTAAATCGGGGAGGGGGGTTGCCAGGGGGTGGGGAGAGGAGCCACATGGAGTTCGCTAGAGCCATGAAATGACGTACATCCCTCCACAAACATACACTTTTGAAATAACTTACAGCCATAATGTAACATACAACCTACAGATAACGTGCAGACATGAAATAACATAATCACAGAGTAACATGGAAAATATTAAACATCCATGAAGTAACATACATCCATGAAGTAACATACATCCATGAAGTAACATACATCCATAAAAACAAAAACGTATATCCATAAAATAACATACAATCATGAATAACTTACAGTCATGAAATAATATAGTTATGAAATAATATAAAGCCAAGAAATAAGATTCAACCATAAAGTAACATACAGCCATTACATGACATTCTTAAGTTGCATATCCCTAACTGTCATACACACGCAACTGAGGTCACTAGAACTAGCCACGTTAGTAATATTTTCTAAATTGCTTTTTAAGCATATAGTCTGCATAGTTGGATACCACTTGGAAAAAACAAAATCCACCGGTACCTCATTCAAGGATGTAGGTCATTTTTAAGCCGCGATATTAAAGTTAGTGTGTCAGTTTATCATTTAACAGGAACATATAGAACAGGGGTGGCCAACCTTTTCAGCAGGCGGGCCAAATTTCAAAAATAATATTTCCTGGGGGGCCAAGCAGCTAATTTTTGTTTGTTAAATTAAAGTAAACAAGCAAGCGTGCTACAGCTTCGAGCACATCTTCGTTTCCCACTCCGCGGGCCGTAACATGACTACCGGCGGGCCGCATGCGGCCCGCGAGCCTCGTGGTGGCCACCCCTGATATAGAAGAAAACAGCTTTGACCTGTTCACTTTTTTGTGACCCTACCTACACACTCACACAACTGTTGGATACACTGTCGTCAAGGAGATTAACACTGCCGCTGTCTAACTCAAGGATAGATAACTCTGCCAGTTTATATATATATACACTACGTCATGCTGTGATGACGTCAGACGCAGCGCGTGAATACAGTGACTACACGCGCGGTCTTGTCAACAACGCGAAGCCACCGGCGAGGATGCATTTTGACAAAGGACGTCCCATTGAAAAGTTGCAAAATTATCAATGATGTGGTCCATTTAGAGTGATAAAATTTACAAATAAATGCTATAATGGGTGTTGAATCCAAACATGCAATCATTGGCATTGCAATTGCTATGAATATTCAATAATAGCATGCCATCTTTATATTTTCAGTTTGATATGGGATTGCCAACTCTAATAGTCGAAAACTACATAATCATAAGTAAAAATGGATGATAAGGTTAAAAAAAAAAACACACACTAGAACAATTCGCAAAGTCCAGTTAAAACGGAATTGACGGGTACACTTACGTCTTATAAAGTCAGTCAGTACTTCCGTTCAGGACACGAATTTGAGAAGACAAGAGGTATAGATTCGTAGCTCGTGGAACGAAACATAATATCCAGTAATCGGTTTCTGTTTTAACTCGATCTTGAAATAATAGGGTAATTTAACGTCACCATTACTCTATATGGCCGGTCTCTCTGGCCGAGGGATTACACCACTTCTCCGTAATCCCGTTTATCACGCAAAGTCTCGTAGCGGGCGAGAACTGGAAGCGGTTCTACCCCCGCTGGTGACTTGCGGGATAACTGAGCCAGCCGCTCAGAAAGCAATGGCAAACTACTGAGCATAATCTTGCCAAGAAATCAACAGACAGCTGAAAGATGCTGGTGTTGACAGCGATGTCCTGTAAAGGATATGCGAATTTAAAATTTAAAAAAAAAAAAAAATTACTCTATATATCCGTAAACCGGAGACACAAAAACAAGAAACCGTATTTAACGCAAAAACATCTCCGGTAAAATATGGCAAAACTAAAACGTAGTGCCTAATTAGAACTGTCATACAGGACAGGCTACAAATGTCAACTGATCAATTTTTTTTTTCACATATCCTTTACAGGACATCGCTGTCAACACCAGCATCTTTCAGCTGTATGTTGATTTCTTGGCAAGATTACGCTCAGTAGTTTGCCATTGCTTTCTGAGCGGCCGGCTCACATACCCCGTAAGTTACCGATGCGATTCGAACCACTGCTGATTCTCACTGTTATCACGTCACCGACGAGAGTATACGAGATTACGGAGAAAAGTCATAACCTCTAAGCCACGAAGCCGGCTAACTGATCAATACTCTGTTAGAAACTGGGGATAATCTGTCGTGCTGATAACAACTTCAAGATAAACACATTAATAATTCAACAACAACAACTTCCCGCCTCGCTGGTAAACCCTGAACAAATTCACATATCATCAAACTCTCTTCATACACCAACAACAACATTCACTAAACATTCACACACACACACACACACACACACACACACACACACACACTCACACACACACACACACACACACACACACACACACACACACATATGCATGCCCTTCTTTTCCTCTTGCGTGTTTTGTTTGCCTCTGTCTTTGATTCCATAACATGACTTCTGACCAGTCTCTCATCTACAATGTCAACATACAAATATTTGTAAAGTGGAGACCGGGCAGAGCGGTGAAGTTATCAGATGGGGATATTAGCACGCCCGGTGTGATGTCTGTTATCGGATATCATTCTACTCCTATGCGTCCATTTATGTCCCAAAGGAGAACTCACTCGATCACCCACCTAGGGATAACAGCAAGGTTGTACTTAGCTGTCAGATAAAGTTAAAGAACGGAAGGCATTGAGGAATGTAGCTGGCTACCTCATGACATCCTCACCTGGTGTGCATGCTGTCTTTCACTATTTACAATCTACAGCACAGTGATACAGTTGTGGAATTAGCAAACATCTCATAGTCGACATCACAGCACAGTGATCAAGTTGTGGAATCAGCAAACATCTCATAGTCGACATCACATCGTGGCCTAGTGAATAAAATCTACAACAATTTATCATCTACACCACATCGTGACAAAGTGAATGAAGTCTGCAACAATTATCATCTACACCACACCGTGACACAGTGAATGAAATCTACAAAATTTAACATCTACGTCACATTAACAGCTTGTGGGTGTGTGTACAATCTGTAAAATTCTACAATATAATCTACTTCACATCTAACAGCACGGAAAACGCAGAGCAGACACTCCAACCGACACAATCTGTAACATTCTACAATATAAACTACTTTATATATAACAGCACGGAGAACAGGGAAGACACTGACACAATCTGTAACATTCTACAATATAATCTACTTTACATCTAACAGCACGGAGAACAATTACATAAATAGACACACATAGTATTATTTGGCGCTCACAGAAGGAGAAGAAGAAAGTAGAGACTAGAAGACGCACTAGACAACATAAAATATGAAAGCTATAGTTACCGACCGGGATCGATCCTAATGAAGACACTGTTTTTTTTGGAGTGTAGTTGGTCGTGCCTCGAAGTACACTTGTTCCTGCAGCGAGGCGCCGTCGTCATTTGGAGGCGAGAGGTTCGATCCCGGTCGGTAACTAGCTGTCAAATTTTATATTGTCTAGTGCGTCTTATAGTCTCTACTTTCTTCTTCTCCTTCTGTGAGCGCCAAATAATACCATGTGTGTTTATTTATGTAATTGTCCTAGTGGCTTCAACGGTTCCTCCCATTGATTTCTTGTGTTTACGTGTACAGCACGGAGAACACATGGCAAAGACTGATACAATCTGTAACATTCTACAATATAATCTACTTTACATCTAACAAGGCAATGAATGAATCACCCAAAATACGAGAAGTAGATTGTGAGCTTTACTACAACACAACTACAAGAGACAAATTGGACGTTACGGCCAAAGCCTTCGTCAGCACAGGACAAACAAATACAAACCGACACAAACCTACATGAAACATATGACAATATTAAACTAATTAAAGGTACTTATCTGAATCTGTATCCTTGCTAGGAAAGACTGATACGCATAGGGCTGTCAGAGGATTAATAGATCGGATGTATGGTACACGGGTCAAAGGTCAAGCGGGAGGGGAGTGGGGGTGGAGAAGCGCCCATGTGGGCGGAAAAGTGAAAATTAGGGACCGTCAAAATTGTCGCGGACGCAGTTCACAATTGGCAATCTCGTTAAGCGCTCGAAACACAGCTGCGGAAGATTAAATTGTGTTGGTCCTCACAGAGGGGCATGAGTCGCGGTCGTTCAGAAAACGATGGCAAAACACCGAAAACCTACCAGAAACTTTACTGCGACATCCTGTAAAGGAACTGCACGTACCTAGATGGTGGACTGTGAACTAGGGGTGGGAGGGGGTGGTGTTAGGAAGTTAAATTAAACTGTGTTGGACATTGAGGCCGTGAGGGGGAGAGTTTGCCCAATTGGAAGATGAGACGGTGTTCCAACGTCTTCCGATCCCGTTCGTGGGATGCGCATGATTTGATGGCCGTGACCTGTATGTCGGCCACGCTACGGTGGTCAGGACTGTTGAAATGCATGGATACTGGTTTGTGGTCGCCACTGGTGATATTAGAAATATGTTGTCTAAATCTGTCACCAAGACTTAAGCCTATCTCACCGACATATCTTATGCCGCAGCGTGTGCAGGCAATCGCATAGATGACGTTGCGACTAATGCATGAGAAACCCTCACGGATGTGGAAGGTCGTCGTAGGGAATGTCAGACTTCTTGTTCTTGTTTACATCTAACAGCACGGAAAAACACAGGACAGATACTGACACAATATGTAACATTCTACAATATAATCTACTTTACATCTAACAGCGCGGAGAACACATGGTAAAGACCGACACAATATGTAACATTCTACAATATAATCTACTTTACATCTAAAAGCTCGGAGAACACATGGCAAAGACTGACACAATATGTAACATTCAACAATATAATCTACTTTACATCTAACAGCATGACGAACGCAGGGAGGGCACTCATACTGACACAGTCTGTAATGGTCTACAATACAAGGGGCTTCTCATAAGTCTTTAGCCTGACCATGAAGGAGTAGGCAGAGAAAATTAAAATTTGGCACTTGTATAGCTCATTCACAAATGGCACCAATACTAAAGAACAAACATGTATCAATAACTACTAAGAAAGCACTTTAAAACACAATCTTCCTACCAACTCTATGTTACCAATGCCAAACCTGGACAATGACAGAAAAAGAGAAAAGAAAAATCACAACAACAGAAATGAGGTTCCTGAGAAGAATACTCAACGTATCAAGAAGAGATAAGATCAGAAATGAAGAAATCAGGACTAAAGTGGGGGTTAAAGATGCTCTAGATTTTATTAGAAAGCAGCAAGTCAAATGGTTTGGCCATGCAAGTAGGCTACCAGTCAACAGCATGCATCAACAAGCAATGATGTACAGACCAGATGGAAACAGAGGAAGAGGCCGACCACGTAAACGTTGGACGGAGGGAATAACAGAATCCATGGGAATGTCGATATACGAAGCCCATAACCGGGCACTCTCACGAAGTTTATACTTCACCTCGACACCGCAAGGTACAAGAGGAACATGATGAGATGAGATGAGATAGCTCATTCAATTTTTAATGGATATATTAATTATGAATTTCCCACCTCAACTGGTTTTCCCGATATTATGCATGGCACAACACACTCTATTGACCAGATCTGCACATCCAACGGTTTGTCAGAACAATGAAGAAATCAGACGCCAGGACTGTGATAAAATTCTTGATGTTACAGGGTAAAACACCTACAGAAATACACAGGGAGATGGGGGCCAGTGTTTTAGGGAGTCTGTCTTTCGTATGTGTGGCATAACCCTAACCACCATTATTCATTTACCAGAACATGCCGCAAGAAGAGGAAACAACATTAAAAGAAATTGACTTCACAACCGCAAACGGAGACTAGGACTTAAAACTTAACATCGAAACTGGAACTGCATAAGTAACAGATGACGTGGATTCTTAGAAAGATTTTATCAGACAAAGCTCGGGAGACCATTGGACGAAGGAGACATGTGACCCGCTTTCGCGCCAACGCATATTTAGCATATGATAATTAGCGCACTTTTTCTGCAACCATTCTGAGGAACAGATGTGAGAAGCTGGTGTGACCAAATTTTCAAACATGGAATTGCGGGGTGTCTAGATCTGAGGTAAGCTTGTGATTCCCGAGATTAGACTAAGAACCCGATGTATCAGGTATCAAGTAATGGTAACCCGTGTTTGTAATGTCAATTGAAATGTATTATTATTAATTAAAACCTCTGAAATGTAAAAATACTCGACTGTAGATTCTAACGACGCAGAGCCGTTCCCGGGCAAAATGACACTCCACTACTCTCTTCGATGAAACTGCAATCTCTGATATTCTTAGAGATAATTATTAACTTTAAGAAGTGCATTATACTACTCCATTCTATTCTAAACAACTGTGCGAAGTGATGATTCTAAAGCAAACCTGTGCATTTCACCAGAAACATTGTTAAAGATGCTATCACTATCTACAGCTAAAATGACGGTTCGTGGACTAGAACAAGTGCCTTGTTCTAAAACAGACTTATCTATGCCTATTTACAATCTAGAAAGCTGAGAGAGAAATCAATCTTTCCTTTCTCCTTCATCTATTGAATCAATAGGCTTTGAGGGAATAAATATTTATATTTTTGTCAAATTTTAATTAGATAAGGGCAGACATGAACTGCATTACATGAGAAAGTTGAGCTTCGTGGAACTCCATCACACGAAGTGAACTTAACTCATTACTCAACATAACTTAAAACACAACACCACTCAACACCACTCATCACCACACAACTCAACACTCAACATCACAACAACAACAGATAATGGGAGAGAGTTATTAGACACAGAAGAAGAAGAAGAAGTTGGTTAATTGGGAAAACACAGAGAATTATTTATACACACTATAAACACCATTGAGTGGAAGAAATGTTATAAATGTATGTCATTTATTTACATGCATCTTGACACATTCTCACTCCTGTCACTGTCTTACTGTACACGTTCACTGACCCCAGGTCAAATGAGAACTTACATACAGCAGGAACAAGTTGATACAAGGCGTACACAGTGTGATAAACTCTGACCACCCCAAATTAACCCAACACTAGATTAGAGAAAAAAGGAGGGGAGGGGAACTAGTTCCTACTTCAGAAATTTAGATTTCTTCCGACCTACTTCTAGAATATTGTATTGGTAGGAATGTATATATTTATGTGAATATTCATCAGTGATCTTGGTGGCTACATTCCAACAACCACCCAACACATCAGCAAACTAACCACCTAAATCAGACCTGAAAGAGGGAAGCCGAGAGAAAGAGATGAACCACAAGTGAGATGGAAGATGACTTGGCCGTAAGCAAAGTATGGGGAGGCCTTCAGAGGAGCTATACGGGCAGACCTGAAGTGGATCCATCAGTCAATGGACCCTGGCTTGCCAAATCTTTCAGTCACCAGGTTACCTTTCTCATTGGTACACACCACACCCAATTTCCGGAAACTGATAGTTAATTGTTGATTCAACATCTTCACACTTAATATGTACAACATCAAAATGTTTACTATGTTTCACACTTGTTGACATCTCATGTATTGATGCTTGTTTATTGATTGTCTGGGACAATGGTCCAATGTGCAACTTTTCTAATATATCTTGTGTAAAGCACAATAGAGATGTATGTACTGACCAGAAGGCTCAGACCCAGTCAATAAATGATTAACATGAATTGACCTTCTGTTAATTTATCAGTTCAAACCTATCTGTGAGTCAACAACTTCTTTGTACATCATGCTGTCAGAATCTAATGTGATTGATTATGTGTTTGATTGTTTAAAAATAAATCCACTCATAATGACTTACTAAATGGGGGAGAGAAGACTCTAGATCTATCAACTGCTCAATATCCATGTTTTCTTCATCTAATCAGGCTGAGAAAATTCTCCAGACTCTCCTCAGATTTGATAAACAAAAAGGGGGCTCCAGAGCTAAAGAATCTTTGGAGAAGGGGCAGAATCCCAGTTAGTAATTACCATTCTCACCAGGGCCATAATCTATATCTCCTAGACATACTTAATAGAACGAGGCCTGCAGATAACTCAAGGTTCATATTCTGGGGTTATTGAAGATAGAAGAGGATGGGGCTCTACTTCTTTTGTTAGAGATGGGGCATGCACTACAGTGATTCTCCCACTCCCTTCAAAATATATGACAGTATGCTTCTGTAAAAAATATTGGTGTTTGCAGTTTAAGTGTCACCGTTCCCAAGTTGCAGATCTTCCAAGACCAGGACGACCGTCCTCAGAGTGCAAATGATGCAAATGCTGCAAAGGTGAAGAAAATCATTGACCAGGATAGGAAAATGACAATTGCAGAGATATCGGGTTCAGCAAAACTGAGTAAGAGTACAGTTTTTAGAAGTTTACACAACAGAATGAACATGAGAAAAGTTTGTTCCACTGGGTCCCGCGCCTGCTAAAATGTGAACAGAAACAAACACGGGTTGATTGCTGTGGCCAGTTGCTCAACATGTGGCGGTCGAAAAAACATGTTGACGACCATGGGGACGGTAGGATGAGACTTAGATTTACCAAATCGTAAAAAATACAGCTGACAGGAAATCGTCTTGACAGTGACGAAGATGTCATATACTGGCTTGTGATAACTGGTTTAGTTCGATAAATAGGTTGTTTTATTCTGAAGGTCTTTTCAAGGTCATACAGAGATGGCAGAAATGCATAAATTCAGTTGGTGGCTAAATTGATAAGGAATGAGCACTGTGGCCAAAATTGCAATTTTTCTCCGCCTACTCCTTCATGGTCAGGCTAAAGACTTATGAGAAGCCCCTTGTGTCATGGTCTTACAAATCTAGGAACAGGACTCGGGTTCAGGACAGGCAACAAACTCTATGATATGTCTTAATAGTCTAATTTATTATCTGGCGAATAAGGATTTCGCCGTCAGTCACAATATCACAGTGTTTACATAATTGCATTAACAAATCATTATACACATAACTATCACAGCATAACTATCAAACTCTCTCATTAATCAACTATATCTAAATTCAATCGTTTCTGTATCTTGTTCCCCTTAAGCTAAACCCTTCTTCTTGTCTGCTGTCCAGTAGTCGTCTGCCCGTTGACGGGCGTCGGGTGAACACGGAGCATGACTGCCCTTGAGCTTCCCGTGCAAGTGGCCCTTGCACGCTTCTTGCGGGTTCCACCTGTGTCAACGACGCAGTAGGCAAAATTGACCCCTGGTTCTCGAAGGCCGAGATTGTTCGGGCGCTCGAGCTATCGTCGTTAATTCCCTTGTTAGGGTTTCTGTCTCGTGGTTGTATCCCCTGTATCTCTCCCTCAATCTCTATATAGAAAATACTCTTCATGTGAGATCTTGACACCTTGTATAATCTACTTTATATATACAGCACGGAGAACACGGGGCAGATACTGACACAATCTGTAATATTCTACAATATAATCTACTTCTCTTATATAGACATAACCTCAGCTTGATATTGACACGATCTAATATGAGGCAAGAGAGTTTATAAGCAACAGTTACAGAACCAAGTGGAAATCAGAACATCCATGTCACCAGACAGACGACGAAACATTATCCTACTCAACGGATGAGACCAAGTAGGCAATCTTCGCGTTCAGTAGGGACACAGCAGGCTGAAATGGCACTGGGTTTATAGTCTCATTCCCATCATTGGCACCTTGCCGTCTTGACAGACGAGTTTGCGCTTTAAAAAGGCATAATAACTTTTACTATGGCGGTAGCGAATGTGACTGATAAGGGCAATTTGCGCTGTAAATGTCAGTTCACAGTGGGTGCATGTGAACACGTGGTTATTTCCACCATCATGCACCATCTTACGTCACACACGCTCGGTGTGTGACTTATCTGCAAAAGTTTTCTCCTTTGTCTTTATTCCATTTCTGATGTTTGCCCTCCATGCAACACGTTCAGCGGCGACTTGCTCCCAATGTGCATTATCAATGCCTGTATCAATCATGTCCCGCTTACACACATCTTTGTATCGTAGTGGAGGCTGAGATCTCTTACCCATCTGTAATTCACCAAAGAGATGTCCTTTGGTATTCTACCATCATCCATCCTCCTAAGATGTCCTATCAATCTAAGTCTACGAAGACAGCATGGAATAAACTGTCACACAACCTGATCTCTCCAATACTTCAGTATTTCGTTTTATATACTTCGATTTCGGTTTAGTCTACAGAAAGGAATACTGATGACTGTCATTGTGGTTAATGGTCACACAAGTAGCACTGGTTATAGTCTACATATAGGAGATACTGATGACTGTCATTGTAGCAATGGTCAAACAGCAGCACTGGTTTATAGTCTACAGATAGAGATACTGATGACTGTCATTGTGGTAATGGTCACAAACAAGTAGCACTGGTTTATAGTCTACATATAGGGAGACACTGATGACTGTCATTGTAGCAATGGTCAAAACAAGCAGCACTGGTTATAGTCTACAGATAGGAGATACTGATGACTGTCATTATGGCATGGTCAAACATGTGTTACAGGTGTGTGCACATCTCGCAGTACAAAGTCGCTACATGTGAAGACAGCTCTGTGCGGGTTTCAGCAAGCTCGTGTTGACTTCTGCTTTCTGTGGATATTTCCATGAGAACGTCTGATGTGTGCAGGGGAATAGCAGAAAACATATTGTTTGATGTCTCAGAAATACAGGAACTCAGTAACTGTAGAATCACAGTCTCTGACAAAGCCCGCACCAATGAGCAGGCGAGGCGAGTACGGGAGACTGTTTGGCACCATGTGGAAAACATTTGCAGAGAACAATGTATAGAAAGTCTCGGGACAAGGGAGACGAGACAATCAGTAGAGGTAACAGCCACGGGAATAAACAAACATAAGAGACGACAAATAAGGTCACCGTTACTCCGCGGGACATTTCCTGGTATCTGTTTGACGCGGAGTCGGACTGGGAGTTCAAGTTTAAACATCCTCCTCGACGCAGACCGGCAGATGCATTGTGTGTGGTGTACATAGCACATTTGTAATGAATTGTATTGTGCATTGTGTAAATAGCACGCACTGCTCGCTGTGTGTGGGGGACTCAAGCAAGAAGTGACTAAACAATGGAATCAGCTAATTAAGTCTTCTTCTCTCCGCGGTCGGCAGACAAAACAATCGTCGTGGGTCGATACATTGACAATACATTTGTTCTTTGCCTACGAAATCGATCGCTGAAGATTCAACACAGATGAAACTGATAATATTAAAATAGAAATATGTCACCGAATTAAAGTGGTTGTGTGTGTGTGTGTGTGTGTGTGTGTGTGTGTGTGTGTTTTGGTCACGTGACGGCTCTGCATGACGGGAAACTGGGCGCTGGAGCCAGGAGCACGTGGCAGTTAGTAGGTTACCGGGGTTAAGTTATAGAACTGTGACAGTTAGTAGGTCACCGGGGTTAAGTTATAGAACTGTGACAGTTAGTAGGTCACCGGCGTTAAGTCATAGAACTGTGACAGTTAGTAGGTTACCGGGGTTAAGTTATAGAACTGTGACAGTTAGTAGGTTACCGGGGTTAAGTTATAGAACTGTAACATTAGTAGGTTACCGGGGTTAAGTTATAGAACTGTGACAGTTAGTAGGTTACCGGGGTTAAGTTATAGAACTGTGACAGTTAGTAGGTACCGGGGTTAAGTTATAGACTGTGACAGTTAGTAGGTTACCGGGGTTAAGTTATAGAACTGTGACAGTTAGTAGGTTACCGGGGTTAAGTTATAGAACTGTGACAGTTAGTAGGTTACCGGGGTTAAGTTATAGAACTGTGACAGTTAGTAGGTTACCGGGGTTAAGTTATAGAACTGTGACAGTTAGTAGGTTACCGGGGTTAAGTTATAGAACTGTGACAGTTAGTAGGTTACCGGGGTTAAGTTATAGAACTGTGACAGTTAGTAGGTTACCGGGGTTAAGTTATAGAACTGTGACAGTTAGTAGGTTACCGGGGTTAAGTTATAGAACTGTGACAGTTAGTAGGTTACCGGGGTTAAGTTATAGAACTGTGACAGTTAGTAGGTTACCGGGGTTAAGTTATAGAACTGTGACAGTTAGTAGGTTACGGGGTTAAGTTATAGAACTGTGACAGTTAGTAGGTTACCGGGGTTAAGTTATAGAACTGTGACAGTTAGTAGGTTACCGGGGTTAAGTTATAGAACTGTGACAGTTAGTAGGTACGGGGTTATAGCTCAGTGAGGTTACGTGTATAGAACTGTGACAGTTAGTAGGTTACCGGGTTAAGTTATAGAACTGTGACAGTTAGTAGGTTACCGGGGTTAAGTTATAGAACTGTGACAGTTAGTAGGTTACCGGGGTTAAGTTATAGAACTGTGACAGTTAGTAGGTTACCGGGGTTAAGTTATAGAACTGTGACAGTTAGTAGGTTACCGGGGTTAAGTTATAGAACTGTGACAGTTAGTAGGTTACCGGGGTTAAGTTATAGAACTGTGACAGTTAGTAGGTTACCGGGTTAAGTTATAGAACTGTGACAGTTAGTAGGTTACCGGGGTTAAGTTATAGAACTGTGACAGTTAGTAGGTTACCGGGTTAAGTATAGAACTGTGACAGTTAGTAGGTTACCGGGGTTAAGTTATAGAACTGTGACAGTTAGTAGGTTACCGGGGTTAAGTTATAGAACTGTGACAGTTAGTAGGTTACCGGGGTTAAGTTATAGAACTGTGACAGTTAGTAGGTTACCGGGGTTAAGTTATAGAACTGTGACAGTTAGTAGGTTACCGGGGTTAAGTTATAGAAACTGTGACAGTTAGTAGGTTACCGGGGTTAAGTTATAGAACTGTGACAGTTAGTAGGTTACCGGGGTTAAGTTATAGAACTGTGACAGTTAGTAGGTTACGGGGTTAAGTTATAGAACTGTGACAGTTAGTAGGTTACCGGGGTTAAGTTATAGAACTGTGACAGTTAGTAGGTTACCGGGGTTAAGTTATAGAACTGTGACAGTTAGTAGGTTACCGGGGTTAAGTTATAGAACTGTGACAGTTAGTAGGTTACCGGGTTAAGTTATAGAACTGTGACAGTTAGTAGGTTACGGGGTTAAGTTATAGAACTGTGACAGTTAGTAGGTTACCGGGTTAAGTTATAGAACTGTGACAGTTAGTAGGTTACCGGGGTTAAGTTATAGAACTGTGACAGTTAGTAGGTTACCGGGGTTAAGTTATAGAACTGTGACAGTTAGTAGGTTACCGGGGTTAAGTTATAGAAACTGTGACAGTTAGTAGGTTACCGGGGTTAAGTTATAGAACTGTGACAGTTAGTAGGTTACCGGGGTTAAGTTATAGAACTGTGACAGTTAGTAGGTTACCGGGGTTAAGTTATAGAACTGTGACAGTTAGTAGGTTACCGGGGTTAAGTTATAGAACTGTGACAGTTAGTAGGTACCGGGGTTAAGTTATGACTGTGCAGTTGGTTACCGGGTTAAGTTATAGAACTGTGACAGTTAGTAGGTTACCGGGGTTAAGTATAGACTTGACGTAGTAGGTTACCGGGGTTAAGTTATAGAACTGTGACAGTTAGTAGGTTACCGGGGTTAAGTTATAGAACTGTGACAGTTAGTAGGTTACCGGGGTTAAGTTATAGAACTGTGACAGTTAGTAGGTTACCGGGGTTAAGTTATAGAACTGTGACAGTTAGTAGGCTACCGGGGTTAAGTTATAGAACTGTGACAGTTAGTAGGTTACCGGGGTTAAGTTATAGAACTGTGACAGTTAGTAGGTTACCGGGGTTAAGTTATAGAACTGTGACAGTTAGTAGGTTACCGGGGTTAAGTTATAGAACTGTGACAGTTAGTAGGTTACCGGGGTTAAGTTATAGAACTGTGACAGTTAGTAGGTTACCGGGGGTTAAGTTATAGAACTGTGACAGTTAGTAGGTTACCGGGGTTAAGTTATAGAACTGTGACAGTTAGTAGGTTACCGGGGTTAAGTTATAGAACTGTGACAGTTAGTAGGTTACCGGGGTTAAGTTATAGAACTGTGACAGTTAGTAGGTTACCGGGGTTAAGTTATAGAACTGTGACAGTTAGTAGGTTACCGGGGTTAAGTTATAGAACTGTGACAGTTAGTAGGTTACCGGGGTTAAGTTATAGAACTGTGACAGTTAGTAGGTTACCGGGGTTAAGTTATAGAACTGTGACAGTTAGTAGGTTACCGGGGTTAAGTTATAGAACTGTGACAGTTAGTAGGTTACCGGGGTTAAGTTATAGAACTGTGACAGTTAGTAGGTTACCGGGGTTAAGTTATAGAACTGTGACAGTTAGTAGGTTACCGGGGTTAAGTTATAGAACTGTGACAGTTAGTAGGTTACCGGGGTTAAGTTATAGAACTGTGACAGTTAGTAGGTTACCGGGGTTAAGTTATAGAACTGTGACAGTTAGTAGGTTACCGGGGTTAAGTTATAGAACTGTGACAGTTAGTAGGTTACCGGGGTTAAGTTATAGAACTGTGACAGTTAGTAGGTTACCGGGGTTAAGTTATAGAACTGTGACAGTTAGTAGGTTACCGGGGTTAAGTTATAGAACTGTGACAGTTAGTAGGTTACCGGGGTTAAGTTATAGAACTGTGACAGTTAGTAGGTTACCGGGGTTAAGTTATAGAACTGTGACAGTTAGTAGGTTACCGGGGTTAAGTTATAGAACTGTGACAGTTAGTAGGTTACCGGGGTTAAGTTATAGAACTGTGACAGTTAGTAGGTTACCGGGGTTAAGTTATAGAACTGTAACAGTTAGTAGGTTACCGGGGTTAAGTTATAGAACTGTGACAGTTAGTAGGTTACCGGGGTTAAGTTATAGAACTGTGACAGTTAGTAGGTTACCGGGGTTAAGTTATAGAACTGTTACAGTTAGTAGGTCACCGGCGTTAAGTCATAGAACTGTGACAGTTAGTAGGTCACCGGAGTTAAGTCATAGAACTGAGGGAGCGACCCCTTGAAATGAGAGTTGGTTGCCGATATGTGTGGGATCGATACCAGACATCACCGAATGTTTACTGGAGCATATACCACTGTCTGGGTGATGGTAAGGTTACTGTATGGGTGATGGTAAAGCTACAATCTGGGTGGTGGTAAGACTACTGTCTTGGTGATGGTAAGACTACTATATGGGTGGAGATAAGGCTACTGTATGGGTGATGGTAAGTGTCAGCGTCCTGGGAGTTGAAAGAGAACATATGACAAGGACAGGAAATAAGTATGCCATGGATAGGACTAGAGTATCCATCTACAGACAGGACATAGACAGGACAAGGTCCCTAAGCAGTACAATCTTGCACTGAATGACCTGAGACACCAGTCAACAACAGACGGGGTGAGGACAGGACGACAGCCAGAATACCGAGACATCTGGCATAGCACGATTATTGCGGACCACACGGGGTCACACACCAGGTGACCACAGGACTGAGGGGTAGAGAGATCAGACTGGACAGGACCGTGATAGAGGAAGGATGCGTGTGTCTTGGCGAGCGAATGTACTGATTGCCGACATGAAAGCTTGCCTCTGCTGAGCGAATGAGGCAGCGATTTGCCGATGCGCTGCGTGTGAGACAGAACTGCGTTACGAAAGAGTGAATGCCTTTTGTGGCTGAGTATTTGATCGTACTTATATTGTATCATAGTGAAATAAGTATTCAATGTGCTAACGCGATTGTGTGCATTAGATAAATGATATTAGTTTTACATGCATTCTGCCTTGACACCTTTGTGTATGCATGTATCTACTGTCTCTGTCACACCCATGACTAACGAGTAATAACTGAGACGTTGACAGAGAATACATGGGGGATCGATCCGGTTTTGGTGAATCCCCAAGACAGTTAAGCGAAAATTAATGTAACCTATTTTTTACAGCTCTTGGGTTAACAAAGTAAAGGAATTATTTACAGCACACAACATTCTTAACGAGCTTACACGCCTGTAAACTTATCAACTACGACAATTTGATACGCTGGACAGAATTTAAATAACCGACATAACTTGCACACATTTCTCACGCTGCAGAACTATAAATTGTATCTTTCCTCTAAATATTGACACTTGACTGATATAACCTTCCACGATACTAATATTTTCTTTTTCCCACAACAGAAGAGGTACATTGACGTATAACGAAGATTGCCGGTGTTTTCAAAATTTGATGTAAAACAGTTCCAAGATCAGTGGTGGCGCTGGACCAAATTCAACTCTTCCAGATAAGTACTTTATTTGTAAATTGCTCCCTAAACTAGCACTTTATTTGTGTATACAATTATATTTATAATTTGTGTTTATAAATTGGTAATTATCACTTCCAAGGGAAGTAATATTCTGTTCACATCAAAATTACTATAATCTAGAATTTTGAAAATGTCAACACTGAAAGATTGTATTGAAGCAGGTAAAGAACTGGGATATACGAGTGATAAACTATCATAATGGGCTGAAGTGAAATATAAAGAGAATGTAGAAAGAGAGGAAAGAGCACAAGAACGCCAACTCAAGAAAGAATTAGCAGAAGAAACTACCTAACAGAAAGAGTTAGATACCAAACAAAAAGAATTAGATATCAAACAGAAGGAAGTAGAAGAAACTACCAAACAGAAACACTTACAAGCTGACACGCAGATTAAATTAAAGAAGTTAGAAATTGAATCACAGATACACATTTCAGCTAATAAATTAAAAAGCAAACAAGAAGAACAAAAGTTTAAAAAGTATCAGGGCATTGTTAAACCATTCTGTGCTGGTGATTAATGAGACATGAAATTCCAAAAGAAAACTGGGCAATAATATATATGCGTAATCTCGCTTTAGAAACCCTAAAAGTCATCGAAACAATACCTCAAGACTGAGAAAAGACTATGACTATATTCGACAAAGCGTCATGCAACATGGGTGGAGGTAAGGTTATTGTATGGGTTGAGGTAAGGCTACTGTATGGATGGAGGTAAGGCTACTGTATAGGTGGAGGTAAGGCTACTGTCTGGGTGATGGTAAGACTACTGTCTGGGTAATGGTAAGGCTACTGTATGGGTGGAGGTAAGGCTACTGTATGGATGGAGGTAAGGCTACTGTATGGGTGGAGGTAAGGCTACTGTATGGGTAATGGTAAGGCTACTGTATGGGTGGAGGTAAGGCTACTGTATGGGTGGAGGTAAGGCTACTGTATGGGTGGAGGTAAGGCTACTGTATGGATGGAGGTAAGACTACTGTATGGGTGGAGGTAAGACTACTGTATGGGTGGAGGTAAGGCTACTGTATGGGTGGAGGTAAGGCTACTGTATGGATGGAGGTAAGGCTACTGTATGGGTGGAGGTAAGACTACTATATGGGTGCAGGTAAGGCTACTGTATGGATGGAGGTAAGGCTACTGTATGGATGGAGGTAAGGCTACTGTCTGGGTGATGGTAAGGCTACTGTATGGGTGGAGGTAAGGCTACTGTATGGGTGGAGGTAAGGCTACTGTATGGGTGGAGGTAAGGCTACTGTATGGGTGGAGGTAAGGCTACTGTATGGGTGGAGGTAAGGCTACTGTATGGGTGGAGGTAAGGCTACTGTATGGGTGGAGGTAAGACTAATATATGGGTGGAGGTAAGGCTAATATATGGGTGGAGGTAAGACTACTGTATGGGTGGAGGTAAGGCTACTGTATGGGTGGAGGTAAGGCTACTGTCTGGGTGGAGGTAAGGCTACTGTCTGGGTAATGGTAAGGCTACTGTATGGGTGGAGGTAAGGCTACTGTATGGGTGGAGGTAAGACTACTGTATGGGTGGAGGTAAGGCTACTGTATGGGTGGAGGTAAGGCTACTGTCTGGGTAATGGTAAGGCTACTGTATGGGTGGAGGTAAGGCTACTGTATGGGTGGAGGTAAGACTACTGTATGGGTGGAAGTAAGGCTACTGTATGGGTGGAGGTAAGGCTACTGTATGGGTGGAGGTAAGACTAATATATGGGTGGAGGTAAGGCTATTGTATGGGTGGAGGTAAGACTAATATATGGGTGGAGGTAAGGCTACTGTATGGGTGGAGGTAAGGCTACTGAATGGGTGGAGGTAAGGTTATTGTATGGGTTGAGGTAATGCTACTGTATGGATGGAGGTAAGGCTACTGTATAGGTGGAGGTAAGACTACTGTCAGGGTTGAGGTAAGACTACTGTCTGGGTGGAGATAAGACTAATGTCTTGGTGGAGGTAAGACTGTCTGTGTGGAGGTAAGACTCATGTTTGGGTGATGGTAAGACTACTGTATGGGTGGTGGTAAGAATAGCATGGGTGATGGTAAGACTACTGTCTATGTGGTGATAAGTCTACTTTCTACCTAAATGTTTTACAAAATATTGTCTTTTTAACATCTACTTGTGTTTTATGTGTGTGAAATCTAACTCATTGGATTCTGTGAGATGATAGTTCTCCACATTTTCAACATATATACATAAATACATTCACGAAATGCATATCAATATAATAGTTATTGTTATACATAAAGTAAGTACCACATGTGTTTGCACTCATTTCTCCTATTTCACATAACTGGTGTCATAGATACTACTATAGAACCCAAGCTAAGAAGAACGAACATACTTTTGTTTTCAAAGGGGTAAGAATTGGGCACGCAGACCTGTCTAACATTCTGCTTTTCTATCACTCTCTTTCATACATTAGTTCTTTCACACATCATTCAAGGCTAACTGAGAACAGCAACAAGATGAACAAGAACATGAAGTAGAAGATTAGGATGATAAAGAAGAAGAAAATGATGATGACGATGACGATGATGATGATGATGATGTCAGTATAACGATATGCGTATGAAAGGCCAAGGAGACAGTGCGTACGTCGTGATAAATAGAGCGAACACATGGTCATTATTCTCGGCAACTATAGCCCACCCTCCCACCAGACAAGCTCTCACACAATGAGAGATCACGATGAGAAACCCTGGGGCACCTGACCAAGAAAGCCCGCGAGTCGGAAGCAGCCGGTAATTAATTGCCGGAGTGTGGTCAACATTGATATAGAACAATCTGGCGGTATTGATCCCAGCCCCGCCCACTTGAGGGTGTTCAGGGTGAGTGGTGTAAGTGCTTACTGTTTGATGCGCTTGTCGTTTGGCAGCCAGTTGCTCTGTCAATAACCGTTGCCCGGCAGTGCCAAGACGGCCAGTGAGACAGAGATGGGGACAGCTGTTGCAAATAGAGGACAGGTGAGGACAGGTGAGTGTACGCATCTTGTATCTCTGTGTGCGTGTGAGCATGTCTCAGTTTGTATGTGGCTTACTTATTGCTAATGTTACATAATATTGTGGCATATGACGTGCAGCATCATAGTGTTGTACTGAGAGTGACCACTGAGTGACCACACTTCTCCCTGGCAGCAACAGGAGAAGAGGAGAAGAAGGAGGAGTAGCAGCAGCAGAAACAGACTCAAGAACAGTTTGTTGCACCCTTACAGCACAGACTGCCCTTGACGAGCCGCTCTACGTCAAGATGTCCTCTGACAGGACGTCGCAGTCAAGCATCTATGGGCTGTTTGTAAGTTTCTAGGTAATTTTACCTTCAGTAATTTGCCATGGCTGTTTGAACGACCGACCCTCATACTACTGTGAATACAACGCATAGCGGGATGCTTCACCCGAGGTGAATATCTGTAGTCTGTGGACTGACCGGCGGTACCTGTCACGTGATATGTTGCATGAACACATTCATGGGCAGGGCTAACCGAGAGGACTCTGTTTTCCTGTAGCTGTGCGTGTGTTTGTGTATGTACATGTGTGTGTGTGTGTGTGTGTGTGTGTGTGTGTGCGTGTGTGTGTATGTGTGTGTGTGTGGTCATGCAGTTCACAATACAAACCACCGCGGATAGACAGAAAAACATTACACACGATATCCACAGCTCATAGTGTCGCTCCACACATTTACCTCAGTAGCTGGGCGACGACACCTTGTACTTAACCCAGTCGTTGGACCACGGGACCTTGTACTTACCCCAGTCGTTGGACCACGGGACCTTGTACTTAACCCAGCAGTTGCACGACGGAACCATGTTCTACCAGGAAGGTGCTATATTGAAGGGCTGAAATGAGTATACAAGAAAATTATGTGATAGAGAAAGGCAAGAATTAACAGAAGAAAGTAACTAAGAAGATCCACGTATTCTGAAAGAAGAAGTCGCTGACGCCATCAAGCACATGAATAAAGGAAAAACAGCCGGTGCAGATGGAATCACAATAGAAGAATTAGCAGTATTTGGGAGAATGTTTAGTATAAATATGAACTAAAATTTGAACAATATTTGCTTGGGATATTTACCTAATGACATGCCGAAATCTTTAGCTCTAACTAAAAGATCAGGCGCAATAGAGTGCCAAGATTTTCGTACAATTAACCTCATAAACGATGCCACTAAGCTTCTACTCTTAAAAATATAAATTGATGAAGAACATTATGGATTTGTTGAAGGAAAGGGTACAAATAATACAATCTATACATTACGGACACTAATAGGAAGATCAATAGAGAAACAGAAAGACATATATTTGTGCTTTATAGATTATACTTGAAGACTATGGGATACAAGGGCAACTGCTAGAAAACATCATAGCCATGTACCACTCGAGCCGAAGTGCAGTAAGAACACAAGAAGGTATATCAGATGTTCACAGTCAATATAGGAGTGAGACAGGGATGTGTGCTCTCTCCCCTACTGTTTAATATCTACATGGACAGAATATCCAAAGAAGCAAGTCTTGACAGAACAGATTCAGAAAATTTAGAACTCTTTACTCCAAATGAAACAACTGATCCACAGGAAATAAATGAACTTTATTTGCAGACGATCAGTGCTTGTTTTATAGCGACGAGGGCAGACTGCAAAATCATATTAATAATCTGAGTTCAACATGCAGGAGTTACAATATGAGCATAAATTCATCCCAAACCGAAGTAATGCAAGTTAGCAGATCGCCTTGCCCACTAAGTATATAGTTAAATAGCACACCTCTGAAACAAGTTAAAGAATTCAAATATCTTGGAAGTATGATCACAGAAGATGGCAGATTAGACAGAGAAATTGAAATCAGATGTCAAAAAGCTAGTGCACTTACATATCAACTATCACCCTTACTGAAACATCTAAATATACCCCGCAAAACGACAGATAATAAACAGCAAATTCACACCAACCCTTTGCTACCAATCTCAGACCTGGACTTTATCCAAATTACACCTTCACAAGATCAACACCTGCGAAATGAGATGCCTGAGGAGAGCTGCCAACGTAACAATCCGAGACCGAGTAAGAAATGCTACTATCAGACAGACTGATAAAGTCATCTGATAAAGTAAACTGATGAACTGATTAAAATCAAAATTGCTGGGAAAGGTTTAAGAATAATAAAGAATATTTATTGGAACCAAGTAGCAGCAATTAAAACGAAAAATGAAGAGAGTAATTATGAACAAATAAAGCTATGATTACGACAGTGATGTATTTCTTCTCCCTCCATAGTGAAGTAATAATGAGAGAGATCAAAGAGAAAACATGAATACTAATCGGGGGCTATAATATAAACAACCTAGGCTATATAGACAACACGTATGTTTATCAAAACAATGTTTACCCGTAGTGAATTTGAATAACGAAGACACAAACCATAGATTGTATGATTTATTGCCTGGCATATTTTGCTGCTCGTCAGGTACATACTGCAAAAGTAACACAACGTAGAGTAAAATAATTATATACATCGTTCAAGCTGAAATACAGTATGTTCGTTCGGTCTGTCTACCAGTCTACTTACCTATCTAACTATCTACCAGTCTACTTACCTATCTAACTATCTACCAGTCTACTTACTTATCTAACTATCTACCAGTCTACTTACCTATCTGTCTATCTACCATTCTACTTACCTATCTGTCTATCTACCAGTCTACTTACCTATCTAACTATCTACCAGTCTCTTTACCTATCTAACTATCTACCAGTCTACTTACCTATCTAACTATCTACCAGTCTACTTACCTATCTAACTATCTACCAGTCTACTTACCTATCTAACTATCTACCAGTCTACTTACCTATCTAACTATCTACCAGTCTACTTACCTATCTAACAATCTACCAGTCTACTTACCTATCTAACTATCTACCAGTCTACTTACCTATCTAACTATCTACCAGTCTACTTACCTATCTAACTATCTACCAGTCTACTTACCTATCTAACTATCTACCAGTCTACTTACCTATCTAACTATCTACCAGTCTACTTACCTATCTAACTATCTACCAGTCTACTTACCTATCTAACTATCTACCAGTCTACTTACCTATCTAACTATCTACCAGCCTATCTACCTATGTAGCTACCTAGCAGCCTACCTACCTATATACGTACCTAACGCATCACGTGATGAATGACTTTGAACATAGGTATAGAACATGTTTCTCAACATCAACCAATATTTATCAACCTCATTGTTGACAGGAAGAGCCCCACCCACTGCCAGCCTCGGGCCAGACCACGGATACTCGTCAACAATGGCGGTGCTTCTGATAGGACTCCTCACACTTGTGTGCGGTAAGTTGGGGGTCAGAGTGTGTGTGGTAAGTTGGGGGTGAGATTGTGTGTGTGTGTGGTAGGTTTGGGATCAGAGTGTGTATGGATGTGTGTGTGTGTGTGAGAGAGAGAGTGTGTGTGTGTGGTAAGTTGGGGGTCAGAGTGTGTGTGTGTGGTAAGTTGGGGGTCAGTGTGTGTGTGTGTGTGTGTGTGTGGTAAGTTGGGGGGTCAGAGTGTATGTGTAATTGTGGTAAGTTGGGGTCAGAGTGTGTGTGTGTGTGTGGAAGTTGGGGGTCAGAGTGTGTGTGTGTGTGGAAGTTGGGGGTCAGAGTGTGTTGTTTGTGTGTGTGTGTGTGTGTATGTAAGTTGGGGGGGGTGGGGGGGTCAGAGTGTATGTGTAATTGTGGTAAGTTGGGGTCAGAGTGTGTGTGTGTGTGGAAGTTGGGGGTCAGAGTGTGTGTTTGTGTGTGTGTGTGTGTGTGTGTGTGGTAAGTTGGGGGGTCAGAGTGTATGTGTATTTGTGGTAAGTTGTGGTCAGAGTGTGTGTGTGTGTTTGTGTATGTGTGGTCAGTTGGGGGTCAGGGTGTGTGTGGTATGTTGGGGGTCAGAGTGTGTGTGTATTTGTGGTAAGTTTAGGTCAGAGTGTGTGTGTCTGTGTGTGTGTGTGTGTATGTGGTAAGTTGGGGTCAAGGTGTGTGTGTGGTAATTTGGGGGTCAGAGTGTGTGTTTGAGTGGTCAGTTGGTGGTCAGAGTGTGTGTGTGTGTGTGTGTGTGTGTGTGTGTGTGTGTGTGTGTGTGTGTGTGTGTGTGTTTCAGATTGCCATGTCAGTGAACCAAACTGTGTGGTAAGTTGGGGGTCAGAGTGTACAAACCCTCAACTGGTCCCTACCTACACACACAAACCCTCAACTGGTCCCTACCTACACACACAAACCCTTAACTAGTCCTTACCTACACACACAAACCCTCAACTGGTCCCTACCTACACACACAAACCCTCAACTGGTCCCTACCTACACACACAAACCCTCAACTGGTCCCTACCTACACACACAAACCCTCAACTGGTCCCTACCTACACACACAAACCCTCAACTGGTCCCTACCTACACACACAAACCCTTAACTAGTCCTTACCTACACACACAAACCCTCAACTGGTCCCTACCTACACACACAAACCCTCAACTTAAACACACAAACCCTCAAGTTTACAATGTTCATGGAAACTACACTTGCAGCATCGACACAGGACGTGGGTTGATATCGTCTAGTTGACGTAAATACGTGTGGTTGTTATACCTGCGAGTATAATGTTTACAGTATTGATTGCAGACAATGAACAGGATCTGCAGCGCTCAGTAGATGCGGTTGTTGCACACAGTGAACAACTAGGGTTAGAATTAAATTGTAAGAAGACACAGATTATGGTCGTCACTAGGAAGAACGAAATACCACGATGTAATATACAGGTGCAGGTCTCCCTAGCCTAGGTGTAAGCGACTTTCTCCGTAATCCCGTTTATCCACGTGAGCAATCGGTAGCGGTTCTCGCCGTTCCCGTTACTTACGTGATATGTGAGTTGGCCGCTCAGAAAGCAAAATGGCAAACTTCTGAGCGTAATCTTGCCAAGAAATCAATAACAGCGGTAAAATGCTGGTGTTGACAGCGATGTCCTGTAATAGGATATGCGAAAAAACAAAACACAAAACAAAAATAATATACAGGTAAATGGGAATATTCTTAAACAAGTGAATCGGTACAATTATCTCAGAGCACTCAAAACATCTGATGGGATATGCCTTAAAAAGATTAGAACAAGAATCGCCATGGCAAATGTAGCCTTTAGCAAGATGAAAAACATTCTGATCAATAAAAAGATGTCAATTGAAACGAGAAAAAGAGTGTTGAGGTGCTACATAGAACCTGAACTTTTGTATGGATGTGAAGAGTGGACAATGAGCAGTCAAGCTGAAAAATATTTGTTGGCTGCAGAAATGTGGTTTATGAGGAGAATGCAAAGAATACCATGGACAGACAGAAAAACCAACCACCAAGTCCTACAAGAAACAAATGAAAATCATAAACTGACTAGAGATATTAGACGTCGACAGTCAACATTTTTTCGACATGTAATGAGAAGAAATAAATTAAAGAATTTGGTCACAACTGGCAATATCGAGGGGAAGAGAACAAGAGGACGACAGAGAAGTAAATACCTGGATGGCTTGGCCACGTGGAAAGGTGGAGACAAGAACACTGAGCTGATCCACGACTCTGGTGATCGAGAGAAATGGTGAATCATGACCACCCACGCTTACCGGCTTGGCACTTGATGGATGGATGGATAATGTTTATGCGTTTCTCCTTTTGTTTGCGATTGTGGTATACACACATTTGTTGTTAGATATCGCACATACACACACACACACACACACACACACACACACACACAGAGAGAGAGAGAGTTGGATCATGTAAGGAGTTGGTGCACTGTGTTGATATTCTCTTTGTGTGGTCTGTGGGGCAAAGTGGACAGAACGAACGAACTAACGAACAAACTTTATTTTAAAAGGGTAACAAATTGTCACGCAGGCCCGTCTTACATTCGGCCCTTTCGATCACTCATCTTTCATTCATCAAATGTGCATATTACATTTACATAGGGGAAAAAAAAACATTGTCAAATGGATTTTGTAAGCATAAACAATGCATATTACGCATGGTACATTCACATGGGGAAAAAAACATTGTCAAATGAAAGTTGTAAACATAAACAGTGCATATTGCAATGTTGTGAGACACATCCCCCATCCACCCTCACACCCCGCAGCCACCCACACATCCCTCAGACACCCACACATCCCCCACCCACCACACCCCCACCCACCCACACATACCTCCACGCACTCACACAGACTCAGGCAAACATACATGCCGCCACCCACCCACTGATCCCCCACCCACACACATTTCCCCACCCACACATACATCCCCCACCCATCCATAACCGACACGCACACACCCACCCACATATTCTCCACCACACACCCACACACCCTCAACCACCAAGCAAAACACACATAACAAAACCACACACACAAACCCCCGTCAACCCACGCATCCCGCACCTATCCACACATACATCCCGCACCCTCACACTCACAATTTTCCCCATCCACCCACACACACATCAGAAGGGGGAGGGGTGTAGTATATGGCACTTATTGAAATTCCAAGAATTTGATCCTTTAACAAAAGCATATTCCATCTTCCATCCGTTTATATATAAATATTTGTGTGACCAGTTATGTATCAATGGGCTAATTATGTGACAACCTGCGTGTACAAGGGGGACCTGCTGGAGTTAAGGGAAACGAACACAGGCCAGCTGGCGAATAATGTCCCAATACACCGGGGAAGCAGCATGGACAGGGCTGATTTAATCGGTTGGCAGATACTGAAAAGAATCCAACACTAGCCTGAAAACATTAACTGGGGGGTGAAGACTGGTCAGACCCGTTAAGGCTGCCTTTGAGGGAAAGAGAGGAGGTACCAAAATCAACTCCTGATGGGAAGAGTGAGCAGAAATAATTTAGGATGGCTGCTGTATCGGAGGACTGAGCACGCATGGGTATGCCCGATGAGTAGTGATGTCGTTCGACACAGAATAACCTAAGATAACATGTATGCCAAAGAGTCATTTATCTTTGGGTTATGCGTGGGAGATGTTTTGTATCAGTGGAGTCATGTGAGTGAACATTTATGTATCAGTGGAGTCATGTGAGTGAACATTTATGTATCAGTGGAGTCATGTGAGTGAACATTTATGTATCAGTGGAGTCATGTGAGTGAACATTATGTATCAGTGGAGTCATGTGAGTGAACATTTATGTATCAGTGGAGTCATGTGAGTGAACATTTATGTATCAGTGGAGTCATGTGAGTGAACATTTATGTATCAGTGGAGTCATGTGAGTGAACATTTATGTATCAGTGGAGTCATGTGAGTGAACATTTATGTATCAGTGGAGTCATGTGAGTGAACATTTATGTATCAGTGGAGTCATGTGATTGAACATTTATGTATCAGTGGAGTCATGTGAGTGAACATTTATGTATCAGTGGAGTCATGTGAGTGAACATTTATGTATCAGTGGAGTCATGTGAGTGAACATTTATGTATCAGTGGAGTCATGTGAGTGAACATTTATGTATCAGTGGAGTCATGTGAGTGAACATTTATGTATCAGTGGAGTCATGTGAGTGAAATTTATGATTAAATGAATTAATGTGGACTTTCGGAATGACAAGTGTGTGACGAGTGGTGAGTTTCGGAATGACAAGTTTGTGACGAGTGGTGAGTTTCGGAATGACAAGTCTGTGACGAGTGGTGAGTTTCGGAATGACAAGTGTGTGACGAGTGGTGAGTTTCGGAATGACAAGTTTGTGACGAGTGGTGAGTTTCGGAATGACAAGTGTGTGACGAGTGGTGAGTTTCGGAATAACAAGTGTGTGACGAGTGGTGAGTTTCGGAATAACAAGTGTGTACCTAGTGTGATCTTTCGGAACGACGAGTGCGTCACTGGCCAAAGTCTGGTGAAGTTATAAATGTGCTGAAGACAAGTAGAACTCAGAGGGCCAGACATGCGCTCTGACAGTGCCTAATCCAGCAGTCATCGATGGCCTCAATCAATCACCTGTACTTTGTCCTTGCCAGTGGCACAAGCAGCAACAACGACAACAACAACAGCAACGACGACGAAGACGACAACAACACCAGCAGCAACAACCACAACAACCTCGGAGCTGACCACCTTCAGGAGGATGGCCCTGCCCGTCTACACATCAGCCAGTCTAGGCGAGGGCTGGCTGTCCGAGAGTGAGCTGTCTTGTGCTCGCACCTGCCTGGCCATGTACGCATCGTGTTACAGTGTGACCTACAACACAAACAGTGGCATGTGTACGCCAGGTATGTGTACTAGTGTACTCCAGGTATTTGTACTAGTATAATCCGGGGGTGTGTACTAGTGTACTCCGGGTATGTGTACTAGTATAATCCAGGTATGTGTACTAGTATAATCCAGGTATGTGTACTAGTATAATCCAGGTATGTGTACTAGTATAATCCAGGTATGTGTACTAGTCTAATCCAGGTATGTGTACTAGTGTACTCCAAGTATGTGTACTAGTGTACTCCAGGTATTTGTACTAGTGTACTCCAGGTATGTGTACTAGTATAATCCAGGTATGTGTACTAGTATAATCCAGGAATTTTTAGTAATATAATCCAGGAATTTGTACTAGTATAATCCAGATATTGTACTAATATAATCCAAGTATGTGTACTAGTATAATCCAGGTATGTGTACTAGTATAATCCAGGTATGTGTATTAGTATAATCCAGGTATGTGTACTAGTGTACTTCAGGTATGTGTACTAGTATGATCCAGGCATTTGTACTAGTATAATCCAGGTATGTGTACTAGTGTACTCCAGGTATTTGTACTAGTATAATCCAGGTATTTGTACAAGTATAAACCGAGTATGTGTACCAGTATAATCCAGATATGTGTACTAGTGTACTCCAGGTATTTGTACTAGTATAATCCAGGTATTTGTACAAGTATAAACCGAGTATGTGTACTAGTATAATCCAGGTATGTGTACTAGTGTACTCCAGGTATTTGTACTAGTATAATCCAGGTATTTGTACAAGTGTAAACGGAGTATGTGTACTAGTATAATCCACGTATATGTGCTAATATTGTTATACCCTCAAGACATCATTCAATAATGTATCCACTTTGTTATATCCACAAGATAACATGCACTAATTTTTCCTCTTTGTTACATACACAATACATCATGCACTAATTTATCCACGTTATTATATCCACAAGACATCAAAAATTAATTTATCCTCTTTGTTATATCCACAAGACATCATACACTAAGGTATCTAATTTATTATAACCACAAGACATCATGCACTAATTTATCCAATTTGTTTTATCCACTGGATATTATCCAAAAACTTATCCACTTTGTATTAGAGTTCATGCACTAATTTATCCAACAAAAAGAAGACACAGATTATGTCACAAGGTGCACATGGTGTACCATCAATCTTTATTGACGACGCCGAACTGGAGATAGTAGACCATTTTACATATCTTGGATCAGAGGATAAATAGCAAATTATCCCTCGATCAGGAAATCACATCAGGAATTGGCAAGGCAGCAACAACAATGAACATGTTAGCAAAATGAGTCTGGGAGAACAGGAAGCTTACTGCCAAAACAAAAGTCCTCGTCTACCAAGCCTGTGTCCTTAGTACTCTTCTTTATGGCAGTGAAACCTGGACAACTTACTCACGCCAAGAGAAACGTTTAAACAGCTCTCATATGCGGTGTCTGCGAAGAATACTTGGTATTAAGTGGCAAGACAAAATCACAAATACTGAAGTATTGGAAGATCAGGTTGTGTGACGGTGTATTCCATGCTCAGTCTTCGTAGAACTAGATGGATAGGACACGTTAGGAGGATGGATGATGGTAGAATACCAAAGGACATCTTTTTTTGGTGAATTACAGACGGGTAGGCGATCTCAGGGTCGGCCTCTACTACGATACAATAATGTGTGTAAGCGGGACATGATTGATACAGGCATTGATAATGCACATGGGAAGCACGTCGCCGTCTGAACGTGTTGCATGGAGGGCAACTATCAGAATGGAATAAAGACAAAGGAGAAAATGATTGCAGATAAATCACACACAGAGCGTGAGAGACGTAAGATGGTGCAAAATGGTGGAAATGACATGTTTTTCACATTGCACCTACTGTGGGCAAACATTGCAGCAAGAATTGACCTTACCAGCCACACTCGCCACCGCCATGGATCGTAGTTATTAAGCCTTTTTGAAGCACAATGTACCAAACTATCGTCTGTCAAGACGGAAAGGTGCCATTATATCCACAAGACATCATCCACTAATTTATCAAAGTTGTTATATACACCAGACATTATCAACTAATGTATCAATTTGTTACATCACACTGACATATCAATTTATCGACTTCGTTAAATCCACAAAACATCGTGCCCTATTTTACCCACTTTGTTATATCCACAAGACATCATGAACTAATTTATGAATTTATTATATCCACAAGACATCATGAACGAATTTATATAACCTTCTTATATCTTTAAGACATCATCAATTAATTGATCCACTTTGTTATATCCACAGGCCATCATGCACTAATGTATTCTCTTTGCTATATCCACAAGACATCATGCACTAACGTATCAACTTTGCTATATCCACAAGACATACTGCACTAATTGATCCACTTTGTTATATCCTCAAAACATCTTCTACTAATCTATCAACGTTGTTACATCCTCAAGACATCAAGAACTATTTTAATCACTGTGTTATATCCTTAAGACATCATGCATTAATTAAACCACTTTGTTATATCCACAAGACATGCACTAATTTAAATCTTTCTTATGTCTTAAAGACATCATTCACTAATTTATCCACTTTTTTATATCCACAAGACATCATGCATTAATTATTGCAATTTGTTATATCCACAAGACATCATGCATTAATTATTGCAATTTGTTATATCCACAAGACATCATACACTAGTTTCTCCTCCAAGTTATTTCCACAAGATATAATTTACTAATTTATCAACGTTGTTATATCCTTCAATATGGATAAAGAAAGGCAACATGAGAGAGTGCAAAACATTCAGAGGTATATCACTCCTGAGCCATATAGAAAAAATGTATGCAAAACTATTGGAATAAAGAGCTAGACCCATAGTTGAACAACAGTTAAGCAAAGTACAATTTGATTTTCGGAAAGGTAAAAATAAGTTGCACTGATGCACTATTTACGCTTAGACAAATATGTGAGAAAAAACATCGAATATAGTGACAAGATCGTGTTTGTAGATCGATAGAGTAGACAGATACAAATTATGGACCATCCGTGAAGACTATGGGATACAAGGACAATTGCTGGAAAACATCATAGCCATGTACCACTCGAGCCGAAGTGCAGTAAGAACACAAGAAGGTATATCAGATATGTTCACAGTAAATACAGGAGTGAGACAGGGATGTGTGCTTTCTCCACTGCTATTTAATATCAACATTGACAGAATATCCAAAGAAACTAAGCCTTTAGAGAACAGATTCAGAACATTTAGAACTCTTTACTTCAGATGAAACAACTGATCTACAGGAAATAAATGAACTTCTATTTGCAGACGATCAGTGCTTGTTTTATAGCGACGAGTGCAGATAGTAAAATCATATTAATAATTTGAGTTGAACATGCAGCAGACACAATATGAATATAAACACAGCCAAAACCGAAGTAATGCAAGTTAGCAGATCGCCAGGCCCACTAAGTCTACCGATAAATAACACAACTCTGAAACAAGTAAAATAATTCAAATATCTTGGAAGTATGATCACAGAAGATGGCAGATTGGACAGAGAAATCAAAATCAAATGTCAAAAAGCTAGTGCAGTTACATATCAACTTTCACCCATATTGAAACATCCAAATATATCCATGTCCGCAAAACGACAGATAATAAACAGCATATTCACACCAACCCTATGCTACCAGTCTCAAACTTGGACTTTATCCAAATCACACGTTCGAAAAATCAACACCTGCGAGATGAGATGCTTGAGGAGAGTTGCCAACTTAACAATCCGAGACCGAGTAAGAAATGCTGTTATCAGACAGACAGTGGGATCAACACCTTGTGACCACATTTATTGCAAAGACAGAAGATCAAGTGGTATTGGGCCATGTCGTTAGAATGCAACATCAACAGCTACCATCACTGGCCTTACATCAAAGATCATCTGCGACGAGACCACGAGGACAGTCCAAGAAGAAAATGGATTGACGACAATCAAGACATTGTACAATCCACACAGGAATGACACTATCCAGTGCCGCCCACGGCGCTGGAGCGCAAATTATTCCTCCCCACGGACGACTTGACTGGCAGACGTGGAAGATGATGATGATGATGATGATGATGATGATGATGATGATGATGATGATGATGATGATGATGATGATGATGATGATGATTTTATATCCTCAAGAAATTAAGAAGTAATTTATCTTCATTTTAATATCAAACAGATATCATCGACAAATTTATCCACTGTGTTATATCAAAAGGACATCATCCACTAATTTATCCACTTTTTTTATATCGTCATGGCATAATGCACTAATGTATCCACTTTGTTATATCATCAAGACATCATCCACTAATGAATTCACGTTGTTATATAATAAAAACATCATCCACTAAAGTATCTACTGTGATATATCATCAAGACATCATCCACTAATGTATTTACTTTGTTACATCATCAAGTCTTCATCAACTAAAGTATCCACATTGTTATAGACATAAGACATCATCCACTAATGTATACAATTTATTGTTTACACAAAACACCATCCACTAATACACCTGTATCTCCTCTTGTCACCGGTGACGTCTGATCTTCCATACACGCCTTATCTCTCCCGTATTATTTATGACGTCTAATCTTCCATACACGCCTTATCTCACCCGTATTATCTATGACGTCTGATCTTCCATACACGCCTTATCTCTCCCGTATTATTTATGACGTCTGATCTTCCATACACGCCTTATCTCACCCGTATTATTTATGACGTCTGACCTTCCATACACGCCTTATCTCACCCGTATTATCTATGACGTCTGACCTTCCATACACGCCTTATCTCACCCGTATTATCTATGACGTCTGATCTTCCATACACGCCTTATCTCACCCGTATTATCTATGACGTCTGAACTCCTACGCATATCTGTATCTCCCCATGTCACATGTGACACGTCTAATCTCTCTCACACGTTTGTACCATCCCCCTGCCACCTGTAACGTCTAATCTCCCACACACGTTTGTACCATCCCCCTGCCACCTGTAACGTCTAATCTCCCACACACGTTTGTACCCTCCCCCTATCAGCTGTGACGTCTAATCTCTCACACACGCCTGTACCATCTCTCTGTCACCTGTAACGTCTAATCTCCCACACACGTGTGTACCCTCCCCCTATCACATGTGACGTCTAATCTCACACACACGTCTATACCATCCCACTGTGACGTCTAATCTCTGACACGCGTCTATATCCTCCCCTATGTGACCTCTAATCTCCCATGCACATCTGTACCTCCCCCTGTCACCTGTGACGTGTACTCTCCCACACACGTTTGCACCATCCCACTGTGATGTCTAATCTCCCATACACGTTTGTACCCTCTCCCTGCCACCTGTGACGTCTAATCCCCCACATACGACTGTACTATCTCCCTGCCACCTGTGACGTCTAATCCCTCACATACGACTGTACTATCTCCCTGTCACCTGTGACGTCTAATCCCCCACATACGACTGTACTATCTCCCTGTCACCTGTGACGTCTAATCCCCACATACGACTGTACTATTTCCCTGTCACCTGTGACGTCTAATCCCACACACATTTGTACCCCCCCCCCTGTGACGTCTAATCTCCCACATACGACTGTACTATCTCCCCCCCCCCTGTGACGTCTAATCTCCCACATACGACTGTACGATCTCAGTGACGTCTAATCTCCCACATACGACTGTACTATCTCCCTGTCACCTGTGACGTCTAATCTCCCACATACGACTGTACTATCTCCCCCCCCCTGTGACGTCTAATCTCCCACATATGACTGTACTATCTCCCTGTCACTTGTGACGTCTAATCCCACACACATTTGTACGTGACGTCTAATCTCCCACATACGACTGTACTATCTGTGACGTCTAATCTCCCACATACGACTGTACCATAACTATCACCCGTGACGTCTAATCCCACACACATTTATACCCTCCCCCTGATGTCTAATCTCCCACGTACGTCTGTTCCATCTCCCTGTGACGTCTAATCTGCTACACACGTCTATAGTCCCCCCTCCCCTTTGTGACGTCTGATCTCCCACACACGTCCGCACCCTCGTCCTGTCTCCTGTGACGTTTTATCTAGTATCTCTATTAACAGGTTCACGAGTCACTTTCAGCGGGAACAAGTCACGAGAACCAGGCGAGAAGTTTTATTACGCCAACTTTTGCAAAGGGTACTTGGGATTCCAAGTCTACCTGTTTGACAGCTTGATCCAGTGCGTGCGCATCTCATTGACCAAGATGAACTTCACCTTAGCCAGGAAAGACTGCACAGGTATGATCCGACGCAGCTGTCGTAGAGCTGTGCCACTCCATGCTCTGTCTCATTCATAGCAGCTGACATGAATATTGAAATCATGGTGATGATAAAGATGATATTAATGATGATAACGATGATGATGATAAGATTGTAGTGGCCATACATCTTGACCTTCTGTATTGTCCAGGGTCTACCATCAGTGAGTGTCAGGTTGTATAATTTTAACATCAAAATGGAAATCTGCGAGATTATTGTCAGTCGTGTTAGCTACATACAGTCTCTTGTTCACGATTGGTTGCTTTCTAGAGTCTCACATACAGTCCCGTGTTGATAATTGTTGAGTTCATAGAGTCCCACATACAGTCTCTTGTTGACGATTGGTCAGTTCCTAGAGTATCCCATACAGTCTCTTGTTGACGATTGGTGAGTTCCTAGAGTATCCCATACAGTCTCTTGTTTACGAATTTCAGTTCCTAGAGTCCCACATACAGTCTCTTGTTGACGATTGTTCAGTTCCTAGAGTCTCACATACAGTCTCTTGTTGACGATTGGTCAGTTCCTAGAGTCTCCCATACAGTCTCTTGATGACGATTGGTCAGTTCCTAGAGTCTCCCATACAGTCTCTTGTTGACGATTGGTGAGTTCCTAGAGTCTCCCATACCATCTCATGTTGACGATTGGTCAGTTCCTAGAGTCCCACATACAGTCTCTTGTTGACGATTGGTCAGTTCCTAGAGTCTCTCATACAGTCTCTTGTTGACGATTATTAAGTTGTTAGAATCTACCATACAGTATCTTGTGGACGATTGGTCAGTTTCAGAAAATCAAAACATTTTGCCTTTAGGTTGCATTTCCTCGCACCAGGATAAGGCTTTACCTTCCCAATTGCGCTCCTCCGCATATATATTCACGGCAACCGGTCGTCTATAGTATGCTCCGTTCCTGTGCCAGTGAATATCACACAAAATTCTCCTCACTGCCCCATGTGACAAGTGGAACAGATAGGAGTCTCGACAAACCAACAGCCCGAATAAGTACACTGTGCATAATACTGCTGCGATAATGCCAAGACAAAAGTACACCGTGCAAAATACAGTTCATCGTCGATGGAAGCGGTAGTCAATGTTGTTGTTGTTGTTGTTGTTGTTGTTGTTGTTGTTGTTGTGTTGTTGTTGTTGTTGTTGTTGTTTGTCCATCAAGAATGATGATGACCATTCATTTCAGGCACTAAGCCTGGGTCGGCAATTGGTCTAGGATCGAAGCTCCGACAGGTGGACAGTTAGAGCATTACTTTGCTGATCCGGCAGCTTCTGCAGCTTATCTAGTTCCAGGCGTATTGGTGTTATCTTTCGTCTGGAGTGAACTAGGCAGGCCAAGAGAGGGATCATGCTGCGTGGGCAACACATGGTATCTGCAATTCAGCCCAGGCTTTGTGTTATGGAGAGGTTATTATACCTTTCTATTTTATTTGTTTAAGCACAATGTAACAAACTAACGTTTGCCAAGACGTGAAGATGCCAGTACACACACACACACACACACACACACTCACACACACACACACACACACATATATATGTATATACAATATATAATAATATATATATAAATATATATATATATATATATATATATATTATATATATATATATATATATATGGCCGTGTGATGTGAGATGTTCCGGTGACCAGCGATCAGTTCGTTACCTCACAAACATCGCTTGTGTCCTAGAATGTCTAGTTAAACCCATAAGGTAGCAACGTCGCTGATGCCCTAGAATGTCTAGTTAAACCCATAAAATAGCAACGTCGCTGATGCCCTAGAATGTCTAGTTAAACCCATAAGGTAGCAACGTCGCTGATGCCCTAGAATGTCTAGTTAAACCCATAAGGTAGCAACATCGCTGGTGACCTAGAATGTCTAGTTAAAACCCATAAGGTAGCAACGTCGCTGATGCCCTAGAATGTCTAGTTAAACCCATAAAATAGCAACGTCGCTGATGCCCTAGAATGTCTAGTTAAACCCATAAGGTAGCAACGTCGCTGATGCCCTAGAATGTCTAGTTAAACCCATAAGGTAGCAACATCGCTGGTGACCTAGACCGTCCAGGTAAGCTCCTAAGGTAGCAACAATGAAATGACCTAGTGCCAAGGTTATTTATGTACTTGATCATCGCCAGGTCGTGGCTCACGGCTGTACATACCGAGGTCGACGGAGAAGCTGGCATTCTTCAGGCACGTAGTGAACAGCATCACTAGAGGCAGCACCTGGGCAGGCTTGAACGACATGCTGACAGAGGGAGACTTTGTCTGGGAGGACGGCCAGGCAGTGGACAACAGAACGTTGCCCGTGCCATGGAGACCAGGTGAACATTGTGGTGCTGTCTGTCAGGCGATTGTTGATGGCACAGGCCAGGCGGGCACAGCCTCTAGATCATTGTTGTGACGTCTAGTGTTGGTTGTTGCGCCTGGGTGTGTCTGTGTTTGTGTGGGTGTCAATAATTGTGTGTGTCTGTGTGTCTGTGTATGTCCATATTCGTGTCTGTCTGTGTATGTCCATATTCGTGTGTCTGTGTATGTGCGTTTCTGTTTGTGTGACAGTGTTTGTGTCTGTGTCTGTGTGTGTGTATGTGTCTGTGTGTATGTGTCTGTGTCTGTGTGTGTGTGTCCATGTCTGCTTCTGTGTCTGTGTCTCTGTATGTGTCTAATTTTGTGTGTCCGTATATGTCCATGCCTGTGTGTGTCTATATCTGTGTCTCTGTATGTGTCTATGTCTGCCTGTATGTGTATCTGTGTGTGTCTATGTCAGTGTGTCTGTGTCTGTGTGTCTATATCTCTCTGTGTGTCTATATCTGTGTGTGTGTCTATGTCTGTGTGTCTGTATATGTCCATGTCTGTGTGTGTCTATACCTGTGTGTATGTATGTGTCTATGTCTGTATCTCTGTGTGTGTCTATGTCTCTGTCTGTATGTGTCTATGTCTGTGTCTGTGTGTGTGTCTGTGTCGGTATGTGTCTATGTCTGTGTTTGTGTCTATGTCAGTGTGCCTGTGTCTGTGTGTCTATATCTCTGTGTGTGTGTGTCTATGTCTGTGAGTCTATGTCCGTGTGTGTCTATGTCTGTGAGTCTATGTCCGTGTGTGTCTACACGTTGTCTAGTTTATATTTTTGTCTTGTTTATGTAGATTATTTCTTTTCTTTACTTTCAAAACTTTGCCTAGTTTATATTCTACGTGTGTTTTATATTCTTTGCCTGGTTTAAATTCTTTCCCTGGTTTATGTAGCTTGTTGGCTGTGCATAGTTACTATACTATGTCTAGTTTCTATACTTTGTCTGGTTTATGTAGACTGATTTCTTTGTTTACTTTGCACTTTGTTATTTAGATTATAAAGTTTACCTATTGAGTGTTGTTTATGGAATGTGTGCAGCTTGTTTAGCTCTGAGTTTCTGTCTAGTTTGCGTAATTTGTTTTGTGTATGTAATGTGTCTGGCCCGTCCAGTGTGTCCAGTTTGTGAATGTTGTGTATTTACTTCTAGTGTGTCTATATAATGTAGTTTGTCTAATTTATGTCGTTTGCATACTTTCTCTAATTTTTCTACTTTATGTAGTTTGCTTATATAGTTTGTCTATTTTATGTAGTTTATTAAGTATTTCTGGTTTAAGTAGTTTATTTACTTTATCTAGTTTAAGTAGCATGTCTGCTTTATGTAGTTTGTCTAGTTATTGTAGTTTATCTAGTGTATGTAGTTTATCTAGTTTACTGTGTTATGTCTGGTTTATGTCGTTTCTCTAGATTATGCAGTTTGTTTAGTTTGTTTACTTCGTTCAGTTTGTCTGCTTTATGCATTTTTGTTCTCTTTTATGTAGTTTTTTTTTTAAATATTGATGTGTGTCTAATTTGTGAAGTGTGTGTAGATTATGTAGTTTCTCCAGTTTGGGCAGTTTATCCAGTTTATGTAGCTTGCCCAGTTTATGTAGTTTGCCCAGTTTATGTAGATTGTCTAATTTATGTAGTTGGTGTAGTTTGTCTAGTTTATGTAATTTGTGTGGTGTGTCTAGTTTATGAAATGTATCTTTTATTCTTGTTTCTTCTTATTATGTAGTTTGTCTAATTTATGTAGTTTATCCAGTTTATGTAGTTTGTCTATTTTATGTAGTTTGTATAGTCTGTCTAATTTATATAGTTTGCCTAGTTTATGAAATTTATATTTTGTATTTTGTCTAGTTTATGTAGACTTTCTAGTTTATGTAGTTTGTCTAGTTTATGTAGTTTGTCTAGTTTTTGTAGTTTGTCTAGTTTATGTAGTTTGTCTAGTTTATGTAGTTTGTTTAGTTTATGTAGTTTTTCTAGTTTATGTAGTTTGTCTAGTTTAATTAGTTTATCTAGTTTATGTAGTTTGTCTAGTTTGTGTAGTTGTTCTAGTTTATTTAGTTTGTCTAGTTTATGTAGCTTATCCAGTTTATGTAGTTTGCCCAGTTTATATAGATTGTGTAGTTTATGTTGTTGGTGTAGTTTGTCTAGTTTATGTAATTTGTGTGGTGTGTCTAGTTTATGAAATGTATCTTTTATTCTTGTTTCTTCTTATTATGAAGTTTGTCTAATTTATGTAGTTTATGTAGTTTGTCTATTTTATGTAGTTTGTATAGTTTGTCTAATTTATGTAGTTTGCCTAGTTTATGAAATTTATCATTTGTATTTTATCTAATTTATGTAGACTTTCTAGTTTATGTAGTTTGTCTAGTTTATGTAGTTTTTCTAGTTTATGTAGTTTGTCTAGTTTATGTAGTTTTTTTCTGGTTTATGTAGTTTATGTAGTTTATCTAGTTTATGTACCTTATCTAGTTTATGTAGTTTATCTAGTTTATGTAGCTTATCTAGTTTATGTAGTTTGTCTAGTTTATGTAGTTTATCTAGTTTATGTAGTTTATCTAGTTTATGTAGCTTATCTAGTTTATGTAGTTTGTCTAGTTTATGTAGTTTATCTAGTTTATGTAGTTTGTCTAGTTTATGTAGCTTATCTAGTTTATGTAGCTTATCTAGTTTATGTAATTTGTCTAGTTTATGTGGCTTATCTAGTTTATGTAGTTTATCTAGTTTATGTAGTTTGTCTAGTTTATGTAGTTTATCTAGTTTATGTAGCGTATCTAGTTTATGTAGTTAATCTAGTTTATGTAGTTTGTCTAGTTTATGTAGTTTATGTAGTTTATCTAGTTTATGTAGCTTATCTAGTTTATGTAGCTTATCTAGTTTATGTAGCTTATCTAGTTTATGTAGTTTGTGTAGTTTATGTAGTTTATCTAGTCTATGTAGTTTGTCTAGCTTATCTAGTTTATGTAGTTTGTCTAGTTTATGTAGTTTGTCTAGTTTATGTAGTTTGTCTAGTTTATGTAGTTTGTGTAGTTTATCTAGTTTATGTAGTTTGTCTAGTTTATGTAGTTGTTCTAGTTTTTGTAGTTTGTCTAGTTTATGTAGTTGGTCTAGTTTTTGTAGTTTGTCTAGTTTATGTAGCTTATCTAGTTTATGTAGTGTGTCAAGTTTCTGTAATGTATTTAGTTTGTCTAGTTTATATAATTTATCCAGTGGATGTGTTTTATCCAGTTTATGTAATTTGTCTAGTTTATGTAATGTGTCTAGTTTATGTGGTCAATGCGTCCGTTGGTGTAGCTTACATAGCTGATGAAGTTTTCCCAATGTGTCTCGTTTGCCCAGTATATGTAATTTCGATATTGTATCTATTTTATCTCTCTGTGTGTTGCTGTGGTACATATTTTATCTATCTGTGTTTTTCTGCGTGTACATATTTTATCTATCTGTGTCCATATTATTGCATCCAAATAACACAATCATTACAAAGGAGACCAGGTAGCCTTAGAATTGTTGGGTAAATACATCTTCAATGAGACATTGGCTTCTTGTCCAATGAATTGTTGGGTAAATAAATCTTCAATGAGACATTGGTTTCTTGTCCAATGAATTGTTGGGTAAATACATCTTCAATGAAACATTGGTTTCTTGTCCAATGAATTGTTGGGTAAATAAATCTTCAATGAGACATTGGTTTCTTGTCCAATGAATTGTTGGGTAAATAAATCTTCAATGAGACATTGGTTTCTTGTCCAATGAATTGTTGGGTAAATAAATCTTCAATGAGACATTGGTTTCTTGTCCAATGAATTGTTGGGTAAATACACCTTCAATGATTCCTTGGCTTCTTATCCCGAGATGGCCAAGTCTAAAAATCTGTGTCGTGTGTGCACATGTCCTTTGATGACATTTGAAGGATGAACTTGTGAAGGAATCCAAGCAACAACGACACAGCTTTACATTAGAGCTGTATACTGAAGGTGTATGTCCTGTATTTATGAAGTTGTATACTGAAGGTGTATGTCCTGTATTTATGAAGTTGTATACTGAAGGTGTATGTTCTGTATTTATGAAGTTGTATACTGAACTTGTGAAGGAATCCAAGCAACAACGACACGGCTCTACGTGATAGTTGTATACTGAAGTTTTGTTTCCTCGAGCAGGTATGCCGGACGATGCTGGAGGGAGAGAAGACTGCGTGGAGATGGGCACCCGAGGCGATTTCTTCTACTTCAACGACCAGTACTGCGGGGACGCAGCCAACTTCATATGTGAGATGGACATTATCTAGCCTCCAGTCACTCTTCTAACTAGATGATGTATACGACAGGAATCTACTGGTGAATTTAGTGTTTTTTAACCCATTACATTGTACTGAAGATTCCAGCTTCAACCAGTTATCAACGCTCGACTCCTTTTGCAGGATTGATTCTGTCAACGGTCGACTCCTATTGCAGGATTGATTCTGTCAACGGTCGACTCCTATTGCAGGATTGATTCTGTCAACGGTCGACTCCTATTGCAGGATTGATTCTGTCAACGGTCGACTTCTATTGCAGGATTGATTCTGTCAACGGTCGACTTCTATTGCAGGATTGATTCTGTCAACGGTCGACTTCTATTGCAGGATTGATTCTGTCAATGGGCGACTTCTATTGCAGGATTGATTCTGTCAACGGTCGACTTCTATTGCAGGATTGATTCTGTCAACGGTCGACTTCTATTGCAGGATTGATTCTGTCAACGGTCGACTTCTATTGCAGGATTGATTCTGTCAATGGGCGACTTCTATTGCAGGATTGATTCTGTCAACGGGCGACTACTATTGCAGGATTGATTCTGTCAACGGGCGACTTCTATTGCAGGATTGATTCTGTCAACGGTCGACTCCTATTGCAGGATTGATTCTGTCAACGGTCGACTCCTATTGCAGGACTTATTCTGTCAACGGGCGACTACTATTGCAGGACTTATTCTGTCAACGGGCGACTTCTATTGCAGGATTGATTCTGTCTAGAAAATCAGTTTTATAAGGCGATAGTAAGTGACAGATACTTCCTGTAAAAATGGCGACGTAACACTTCACTCTTCAGGGGACGCAAAGTTTGTGTGTTTCTGGGGAGGATGTGTGGTTATTTCGTATTCGTACGACGTAAGGCTTCTTTCTTCAGGGGACGCAGAGTTTGTGTGTTTCTGGGGAGGATATGTGGTTATTTCGTATTCGGTTTCGGAAGTTGTTCACAAGAAACCGCGGAAGACAAGTGGTGGATAAAATTGTGAGGGCAGCCGATAGATAGTTGTTGGTAATGGTCTAAAGTTTCGCGACGGAAGGCAAACGATCTCTTTAAAGAGACAATGGCTGCGGTCACCCGGTCAGTGTGGTCACTGCCAAGAAGGAAATCAACGGTAAACTACCTTCTTTAAAATTGCCTAGTTTATCAAGATTCGCCTAATTATAGATCATGACAAGAAAAAGGCAGGGACATTGAAATTAGTAACATGGAATGATCGAACGTTAAGCGACGACGGAAAATTAGACAACACCGAACGAACGAACGAACGAACGAACGAACGAAGAACAATCTTTATTTCCAAAGGGTTAAGAATTGGGCACGCACGGAAGGCCCGTCTGACATTCTGTCCAAACAAGAAATGGAGATAGAGAAGATTAATTAATATATTAGGGATGTGAGAGACGAGATGGAAAGGGGCAGGGATTATGGCAGGGGGAAAAAAATTGTAGCAATTATCTTGGATTGTGAAACAACAAAATCTGTTCAAGGATATTGGGCTGTGTCAGACAGGGATCTATTGGTACAATTAATTGGCAGACCATTTAATATAAACGGCATTCAAATATATGCCCCAACTTGAGAATCCGTTGAAGATAATATAGAGGAATTTTATAATGACACGGGGTCTGCATTGAAGAACTGTAAAAATTCAGAAATAAATTTCATAATTGGTGACTTCAATGCAAAAGTGGAAATCAAAGCGATGGATGCACAGTAGGCAACCATGGTTTGAAAAAGGGAAACGGAAGAGGATACAGACTAGTAGAATGGACAAAAGAGCAGGAAATGATTGTAGGAAATACATGTTTAAACAACATCCTAGAAGATTATGGACATGAGGGAGTCATGCATAGCTAGAATTAGAAACCAGATTGATTACATCCTGATTAGCAGAAGTTTAGAAATGCGTTAACAAATCGCAAAATCAGTTTCCCATGACTGACTGTTACAGTGATCACAGATTGATTACAGGAACATGAGGGTAAGATTAAAGACAGTCAAGTAGTTCACCAGGAACACTAAATATGATCTGTGTACATTGAAAAAATGACAATGTTATACAAGACAATTTTAACATAGAAGTAAAGAACAGACTTGATGTATTGTCTGATTTAGAGATCTTATTTCAAGATGTGGATGATCAATGGAAGATGCTAAAGAATTCAATCAAATTTTTTGCAGAAACAATTATCCTAAAATTAAAGAAAGTGAGTCGTAAGAAAGAAGACACAATAAAAAATAATCCTGCAATGTATGAAGAAATTCACAGAAAAGTCAGAACATTGTGTAAGGAGGAAAATGAAGCATGGCTTGAGAAAAATTGCATAGAAATTGAAAAACAACACAACAATAAAAATACAAAATTAATGCACAAAAGAATTCAAGAGTTTACTAATAATTGAACACGTACAATAGCAGGCTGCCTAAAGACAAAAGATGGAAAAATCGTAATAGAAAAATATCAGATTTTACATGTATGGTCAGACTATGTGAAAAACCTTTATGATGATAACAGAGATGAACAATATGATATTCGATTTTCTTCTGCTTCTTCTTCTTTGTTCATCCGGAGTTTTTTTTTCGGATGTGATTGCGTTGTGCCTGTTTACAGCAGAGCTGCGTTCTTGCGCCGTTAGGCCGACACATCCGACTTCTGCGGGCATTTGTTGACCGGGTTAACCTTCCCGGATATTCGATTTAATAATGAAGGACCATCAATTTTGAAGATAGAGGTTCAGAATGTTTTTAACCAAATGAAAACTGGCAAGACCCCCGGTTCAGACAGCATCACAACAGAAATGATTAATGCTTTAGATGAACACAATATATGATACTGGAGATATACCTCATGTATATTGTAATTCTGTATTTATTGCAATTCCAAAGAAATCAGGAGCCTTGGAATGTGATCAACATAGAACAATTAGTATCATGAGCCACATCACGAAGATTTTGCTACGCATTATCATGCAAAGCGTTAGGAAGAAAATACAACCCGAAATAGAAGAACAATGTGGGTTTGCTAAAGGCAAGGGTACAGTAAACGCTAAGTACATGATGAGAATAGTACGTTAACGTTCTATAGAAGTAAATAAAGATATAAATTTTTGCTTTATTGAGTACACGAAGGCTTTCGATAGAGTAGGACATGTCAACATGGTAGATGTGCTTACAGATCTACAAATTGATGGGAAAGACCTTAGACTTGTAAAAACATATATTGGAAACAACAAGCTGCCATCCCAATTGATAATGAAGTAGGTCAATACCAATACCAATAAAAAGATGTCAATTGCTAGGAGAAAAAGAGTGTTGAGGGGATAATAGAGCCAGTACTTTCGCCATATGAAGCGTGGACAATGAGCAGTCAAGCTGAAAGGCATCTGATGACTGTGAAAATGTGGCTTCTAAGGAGAATATAAAGAATACAATGGACACACGGAACTATCAACGACGAAGTCCTACAAGAAGAAAAAATGTAAATCGTAAAATGTTTAGAGAAATTAGACGTAGACAATCAAAATTTGTTGGAAATTTTATGAGAAGAAATAAATTAGAACACTTGGTGACAACTGGCAAGGTCGAGGAGACGAGAACAAGGGGAAGACAGAGGAGTAAATACATGGGAGAGGGGTCAAACAATAAGTGGACTGAGTAACACAAACATGTACAATTGTCTATTTTACTGGAGAAATCAACATCAGAAACAATATTTTACTGGAGAAATCAACATCAGAAACAATATTTTACTGGAGAAATCAACATCAGAAACAATATTTTACTGGAGAAATCAACATCAGAAACAATATTTTACTGGAGAAATCAACATCAGAAACAATATTTTACTGGAGAAATCAACATCAGAAACAATATTTTACTGGAGAAATCAACATCAGAAACAATATTTTACTGGAGAAATCAACATCAGAAACAATATTTTACTGGAGAAATCAACATCAGAAACAATATTTTACTGGAGAAATCAACATCAGAAACAATATTTTACTGGAGAAATCAACATCAGAAACAATATTTTACTGGAGAAATCAACATCAGAAACAATATTTTACTGGAGAAATCAACATCAGAAACAATATTTTACTGGAGAAATCAACATCAGAAACAATATTT